>RJWM01030019.1:0-23841 GCA_004363535.1 Dasyprocta punctata
ATTTTATATTTTATTATTTTATTTTTTGTTGTTGTTGTTTTTTGAGACGAGGCCTTACTATGTGGTTCAGGCTAACCTTGAACTAACTATGTAACCCAGGCTGATCTCCAATTCACAGTCATCCTCCTGCCTCAGCCTCCTGATTGCTGGGATTACAGGTGTGCACCACCAAGCCTGGCAGGAGTCAGTTGCCATGGCAGCCAGGGCCTGACCCAGAGCCACTCCCAGCTTCCTGCCTGCTGAGATGACTTCTCCCTGCCCCTCCCCAACAACGCCCTCTGCTCTTAGGCCTCACCCACGTCCCGAGATCAGTGCCTGATCTCGGAATGGCTGCTTCCAGAATGTGTGTTCCATAACTCTCTTCTCTTCATAAGGAGCCTGCTTCGGGTATGTTGTTACAGTAATGAAAAATGGACTAACACAAGAACCATTTCCTTTTCTATAAACCAACTGCTATAATTTTTTAAAAAAATTATCCCTATCTGTTATTTTGAAAGCTAAAAACAGACCCCTGAACGTTAAAATCCCCCTATGTGGGAAAGTTCATGCCAGCAGCACTCATGGCCCAGCCTCTTACGGTGGGGCCGCTTCCCACGACCCACTAAAGTCACTCGGGAAAGAGACGCAGAGGGCAGCGGGAGCACGAGGAGCTGCGGAGACTGCGCCGAGGCTGCTGCCCAAGCCGTCCCCGCCTATCCTCGCGAGGCCTGGTCACAAGGCAGGGGCCGCAGCTCGGGCTGACATCACCCTGAGCAACGACCCCCTCCTCCGACCACAGCTCCTACCTTTCCTTCAGGCCCGTGTCCACTTCCCCCTGAAGGACATCGTCCTGCGGCTGTCCTCTTCCTGTCCCTCGCTGCAAGAGCCCTTCACTCTCCGGGCATCCACAGCAGCACAGGAGCTGCCTTGCTGCTCCCACCTTCCTCCACCCCTGACCCCACACCCCACCCGGCCTCGGCTTGGCCCGCCTCCCTCTTTAAAGTGAAATTTCCCAAAAGATGGAAGTTTCTATCTACCTGCTCTTCTGATATTCTGTTTCTTTTCTTTTCTTTTTTTCTTTCTTTCTTTTTTTTTTTTTTTTCTTCTTGGTGATTCCTGGGATTAAACCTAGGGCCTTCACACTGAGTTACACCCCCAGGTTTTTTTTATTATTATTATTATTTATTTTGACACAGTCTTGCTAAGTCATTAAAGTTGTCTGGGCTGGGTTTGTACTTGCAAATCCTCCTGCTTCAGCCTCCCAGGGTGCTGGGATTAAAGGCCTGCACCACCACACCTGGTTTCTGTTTTTCAAACCGTCTCTCTCTGTATTGATTCGTCACCTCTGCTGTTTGGCCAGCATCTCAGAGAGGCGTGATAACATCCCCACCGATGAGCATGGCGTTCTCGCTTCTTCTCTTAGTTCTGTCAGTTTTTGCTACGCATATCGAAGCTGGACCCATACATACTTAGGATTTTTATTTCTTTTTGACCAATGGGCTTTCTCATTCTGAAACACTTCCCTTAGTCTCTGGTAATAGTCTTTGTCCTAAGTATTCTTTATCTGATGTTAATACAGCCACACTCGCATTCTTGGGGTTCAGGTTTGTGTGGCACACCTCCCCCCATTCTTTTACTTTCTCCTTGTTAGCGTCCACGTACTCCGTGAATGGTGTGTAGCTGGGTCTTCTTGTAGTGTCCAACACAACGGTCCCTGACCCCTTTCTGACGGTGGCTTATCCTACTTGCTTTCAATGCAGTTGCCACTGTGTTTGTGTTTAAGGCTGCTGTTTTTCTAGTTTCTGTGTCTTCTAGTTGTACCGTCTGCTCTTTATTCCTTTTCTTTCCTATTTTGGATTGAGTATGTTTCAGAATTTACCCCCCACACTCCTCATCTTTACGGTACTAAGGCTAGAACTGAGTGTCACACTTGGCAAGTACTCTACTGCTGAGCTCCAGGGGTGGGCTGTGTGTTTTTTTTTTTTTAAGTTTTTTATTTTGAAACAAATTTTCCCTACTCTGCTTAGGCTGACCTCAGATGTGTGATACTCCAGCCTCAGATTCCTCAATACCTGAGATTACAGGGCTATGCCACCATGCCTAGCTATTTCTTGGCTTTCAATATATATAGAGAGACTTTATTTCTCAGAGTACTTCTAGGTTCTTAGCAATATTGAGTAGCAAGTACAGAGACTACCATGTGCTCTCTGCCTCCAACATACACACGGCCTCCCTCGTTGCTGACATCCTGTATGAGAGGGGCCACTGGAGAGACTGAGGCAGAAGGAACACTTGAGCCCAGGAGTTTGAAGCCAGCTTGGGCAACTGAGTGAGACCCAATTTCAAAAAATTTTTTATTTATACAACAATAGAACATGTATCACAAGCAATGAACCTACACTGATACATCATTGTATCTCATGGCTTTTGTTACTGTTTATTTGTTTAGTCTGCTCTAGAGATTCGAGCATTCAACCTTAGGTTATCATAGCCCACCTTGAGTTACTTGTAGACACCTTTCCTTCTGTTATGGTTTGTATCTAGAGATTCCTCAGAGTATCACACAGTCACAGGTGGGGCTTTGGGAGGTGGCTGGTTTAGGGTGCGTGAGTGTAGATTAAGGTCGTGTGATAACTAAACTGGTTTAGTATAGTTCTGGGTGTGTATAATGGAAGCCCCATCCTGGGTATGGGTGGCACTGACCATTAGTCTGGTAGCCTGGATAGAATATGAAGGGACAGACAGAAGGCCGGCTACTGCTGCTGCTGCCGCTCACTGCCTTCTGCCTGCCACGGACTGCTCCTCCTCTGCCATGCTGCTGTGCCAGGCCACCCTGCCTTGGACTCAACTGGCTCTGGACCAAAACCTCTAAAAACTATGAGCTAAATAAACCTTTCCTCCCTTAACTTATGGGTGTCAGGTATCACGTCTCAGCAACAATGAAAGTAACTAAGATACCTTCTCTTTGAGATATTGTCACATATTGTATTTCTACCTTTTCAATGAACATTACCATATGCTATTATTGTTGCTTTAATTAGTAAATAGTCTTTTAAATAAATTTTTGCAAGTGTGCTCATTCCTGGTGCTTTTCATTCTTTGCTGCAGATCTGGGATTCCCCCAAGCTGCTTCTCTTAAGCCTGAAAAATGTCCTTCAGTACTTGTTGTAGAGAAGTTATGCTGGCAACAAATATCACAGTTTTTGCTTTCCTGAACATGGTTTTACTTTCCTTCCTGGAGTGTGCAAAGAGTTGTCATTGGATAAAGAATTCTAGGTTGGCAGGGTTTTTTTTTACTTGCTTAAAAATGTCACCTTTAATTTTTTTGGTTTCCAACAAGTCTGATGAGAAGTCTCCAGAATTCTCATTTTTGCTCTTTTGAATATAATGCATCCTTTTTTCCTCTGACTGTTCTTTAAGAATGTCGGCTTTCTCTGTGGTTTTTAGCAGTTTGCTGCAATGGCCCAGGGATGGCATTTTTGTGTTTGCCCTGTTTGGCATGTGACACACTTCTTGAATCTGTGGATTGGTGTCTTCCATCCATTTTGGAAAATGGCCATTATCTCTTCTAATATATTCTTGGTCCTAGTCTCTCTTCTTGCATTCTGGAACCCCAAATAAAAGTATATTGGCCCACTTAATATTTTCCTATGGATCCTGAGTGCTTTGTTGCATCTTATTTGATTTTCTCTTTCCTTTGTGTGCTTCAGCTTGGGTAATTTCTATTGCCCTGTCTTTATACTCACCAATCCTTTCTTCTACTATGTCTCATGTGATATTAATCACTTCCGAGAATTCATTTCAGAGAGTGCATGTTTCAGTTCTAAAATGTTTTCAGTTCTATGATGAATTTCTCTATCTGTTTGCACGGTGTTATGGATTAAAAACTGGTGGCAAATTTAACACCAGCTGAATTGAATGAGCATGGTGCTGAGTGTAGCTGGCCCACCTGAGGAAAGTTGCCAGCATAAAAAGGAGACCTGGAGAGGAAAAGTAGCATTGTGGGTTCTCCAAAGTGTTACTGTTGTTTGGAGTTATTGGTTCTCCTGGAGGAAGCTTGTCATGCCGGCTTCCCTGATATGAATTTAGCCATTCTCATTGGAGGAGCTCGGGACCTTGTCACTGCGAGTGGCTGTGGTTCACTTTGGGGGAGCTCTAGTCCTTACACTGAGCATCATTTCCTGACTCTGGAGGGGAAGATGTGTGCTGTTCAGTCCCCAGGAGGAGCTTGTCATGCTGGCTTCCTGATGAGGACTCGACTGTTCTTATCGTCGGAGAAGCTCAGGACCTCATTGTCACTGAGGGTGGCTGTGGTACTTTTCAGGGGAGCCCTGGTCCTTATTTTGAGTGTCACTTCTTGGCTCCAGTGTAGAACCCTCAACCTACTGTCACAGATCCTTCACCCCACTGGCATAGACTTTCTAACTTCCACCACTGACCTTTGGGCCTTTCCAGTGCAAATTCATGAAATAGACTTGCATGAGTCATTGTTGTGGGCTCTAGGCCCCCAGTTGGACTCATGGGAGGCACTGTCGTGGGCTCTAGGTCTTCAGCGGGATTCATGCAGGACATTGCTGTGGGATCCAAGCCCTCAGCTGGATTTCCTAGGTCGTTAGTGTTGTGGAAAGATTGCCTGCACTTTCTTGTGTGTAACTCTGGGTGATCATCATAAAATAATGTTATAAATTCTGTGTCCTGTATGTAATTGTTCTCTTTGCAACCCCTGACTACAACACACGGTTTGTCCACCCTTCCTGCTAAATCCTTTAGAATAATTACATATTTTAAAGACTTCCTCAGCTAATCCCAACATTTGGAGTGTACAGGATTTGCTGCCATTGGCTGTTTTCTTCTCTTGTCTATGGGTCCATTTCTCTGTGTGTCTGATGACTGTGTTATTATCCACTAGGAATCTTGAACATGGTCAAGACTACTCTGGATTATGATGTGGTCCCCTAAAGAGTGTTGAACCTTTTAATTTTTCTGGCAGACAGTTAAATAACTGGTGGGTTATCTTCATTTTAAGGGTCAATTTTAAACTTTGTCAGGGTGGTTTTATTTCAGTTTTACTGTCCTCCTAGGGTATTCCCTCCGAATCCTTTCTAGCTATCTCTGTGGTTACCTGTGCCACACACTCTGGACTCTTCTCCCTCTGGGAGACTGTGGCTTTCTGCTTGGACTTCTCTTCCTGTGTCACAGTTCAGATGTCGTCCCCAGGCAGAAGGTCATGGCATGTGCAGGATGCATCCTCACATAGTTATTTCACAGATTTTGCCCACTTGCTTTTTTTAATGGTACCAAAGTTGTTATTTGAAAAAGTAAAAGTGAAGAGGGAGAAACTAGCTAGCAGAGCCTGCCGAGCCAGCTTGTGTGGCGTGAAAGAGGAAAAAGCAAGATAAAAGCACACCCCGGAGGACACGGGACAGGCTGTCTTGAGGAAAGCCACTTTTATAATTATTTTATGACAGGCAGATCAGTCCAGTACCAGCTATTCTGCTATGAACCGAATGAGAAGTTTCTCCTCTGTTCCTTTTCCAGTTAAGCTCCTATTCTAGGACCGCCAGTGACCTCTGCATAGCCGACTCTGGTTCTCATTAGACGGCTCACCTCACCTGATTTCCCTCCCACTGCATTCACTTAGGTGCCTCTTTAGTCTCCACCTACCTTGCCCCCAGCTGTCTGAGAGCCTCAGAGCTCCCTAGCAGATCCCTCCTGGTTAGGCACAGTCCCATGGCCTTAGAGACTTTAAAATGCTCTCTCTGGCCCGGCTCTCTGCCCTGAAATTCAGACTTGGAGCTCCAACTGCCGTCTCAGCGTCTCTGCTTGAAGTAAAGCACCCAAACTTGCCTTGTCCCAAACTGAATGTCTCAGCCTTTTCCTTCACATGCTCCCTCTCACCTCAGCCTTACCTGTTCTCCCAGTCCCAAAGCAGCAGCCTCATCCCCCAAATTCCTTTTACTTGAACTTCGCATCCAGCCCATTGGGAAATCCCGTTGGCTGAAGCTTTAGGAAGCCACCCACCAGCACCTCTGCCTGCTCCTTGGTTTCTTTGCTTCTGCTTTTACCCCCTGCAGCTGTCAGAGCCACAGCAGGGTGCAGAGGAGCTGCGTCTTGGCACACAGCATGGGACTGTGCAGTGGAGCCAAAGGGGGTAGGTTACAAGGGGTCAAGGACGTCAGCAAGAGGTGGCAAAGCACCCCCTTGTCGCCCCTCCCCAGGAGAGGTGACAGTTACAGCTGCTGAAAGAACCACCTGATGGCAGCCTGGGGTTTGAGAGAAAATCAGCTGCTGCCTAACTTCAGCCCAGGATGGAGAGAGACAGAGAGAGCTGGGGGGGGGGGCCTGCCACCATTTCCCACTGGCAAAGCTGAACTGGGAGTCAGGGCTGGGGCCCCCATGGATCCCATACTTGAGGTCACCTGTGGCTGCAGCTGCCACAGTTGGCAGAGGCCGATGTCCCAGGGCAGAACAGAGAGCAGAGAGGGGGAGGAGAAGCACCCACAGGCAAGTGGACAGCAAACACCTCAAGCCCCACAACTAGTTGCAAGAGTTCAATTCACTCACCGTATACAGCTGTGACCCAGGGGTGACAGCCGTACCGTGTCCGTGGGCTTGCTGAGAGAACTGAATGCGATCAAGGTGCTTTGGACGATGCTCTGCAGTATCGTGAGTTCTGAAGCAACGGCGATGGTTATTGTTTTTACTTAGCATCTGAAAGGCATGCATGACCACGTCATCGTTTCTCCTCTAGAGCCTTGCTACCAAGGCTTTGGGATGGGGTTAGAGAACAGAGAGACCATGCACGGTGGGATAAACTGTAGAGGGCGCAGACTCCCCACCCCTCCCCCACCCCAGAGGCTTCTGACTCCTGTGCCCGCCAGGCAGAGGGCCCAGGAGCAGGGAGAGCTGGTCTCACTGCTCTCTGTGGCAGGAGGTGTCCCAGTGGCCCAAAAGGACCACGGCTCACACTGCATCCTGGCGGGCCCCTGGCTGGCTCTAGCGTAGGGCAGAAGCCGCTCTGTGTAGTCTGACCAAAGCCAGCAGATGACCCAGCACCTCCCACCCAAGTCACTAGGGTGTCAGCTGTCTACCTGTGGGTGAGACCCCATGCAGAGGCCACGTACACCGGGAGGGACCCTCAGACCTATGGAGGGGGGCAGAGAGACGCAGTCACTCCGCGAACCCAGTGAGCCCACCTTCTCTGTGTCCCCACAAAGTTGCTAGGTACAGGCCTGGCCATGGGGCTGCCCTCAGCCCTGCTGAGCCCCAGTTGATTACTGAAGCCGAGCGCAGGCACCTGCAGATCCCAAAGGGGTCATCAGATGTCTTACACTGTGAACTTCTGGGGTGATTGGTACAGAGGCCCTGATTCCCGCGCAGCCAGCCAGGGCTGGAGCCCAGGTGCGGTGGCCAGGGCTGGGCTTCTGCTGCTCTGGACGCCCCAGCCCCTCCCACAGGGAAGCCTCGAGGTCGCAGCCAGATGTGCGGCCAGGCAGATGCGCCGCGGGCTTCGCGGGAGCCGGCGTCCTGCCCCCTTGGCCGGAGGCTGCGCTCGCTGGCGAGTCTCCATTCCTCTTCTTGATTGGCACTTTAATGAGGGCAGAAGGGGTGACCCCCTGCCAGGGGGCCAGTTCATGCCCCGTTTATCTCACAGCCCGAGTCAGACTAAAACAACACTGCAGGCCAACGGCCAGGAGCCGGGGGGCCCGGAGCCCCCACCCGGAGTGATGGATTGAGTGACCGCCGCGAGTTGGCAGCTGAAGTGTGTGGTGGCTGCACGGGCCTGTCAGCGTGCAACAAAGCAGCCGGGCGCAGCGGCTGGCCCAACTGCTCGGCTCCCCAGGGGTCCCCAGGGCTGCCCCCTTCCTTGGCCTCCCCCAGTCCCCGGCCAAGGTTCCAGAGACAGGCTGGGGACGAGCCAAGGTGGTGACCAGTTCTGGGGTCCTGGAGGGCCCGCGGGGTGGGGGTGGGGGTCAGGAGCTCTGGGCTTGCAGCAGAGCAGGCGTGAAGACTTCCTGGGCTCCCTGGGTCTGGACCCTGTTCTTGCCAGTGCCCTTCTCTGTGCAGTGGCCTGGCCTGACCCAGCCCAGCAATCTGGGCTTTCATTTGCTGTGCACCCTTGAGTGAGTTTGTCAGCCTTTCTGACCCTGTAAGTCCCCCTCTGTAAGAGGCTCGTTTTAAGCAGGATGCAGTGGCACATACCTGTGACCCTAGCATTCCGGGAGACTGAGACAGAAGGATGCAAGTAAGTCCTGCTGGGGCAGTTTATTGCGATCCTAACTCAAAAATAAAATGCAGTCTGGGGATGTAGCTCAGTGTGAAGGAGAGAGAGAGAAGGGGGGAGGGAGAGAGAGAGTCTTCCTTCTATCTCCATCACCGGTTCTTATGAGGATGGAGTGACTGAGACCCGCTGGTAAAAGTTCCTCTATCAGAATGCAGGTTTGCACAGGCCAGGCCAGGCCTCAGTTTACCTGTTGGCGCTGACCATCCCTCTAGCGCCCCTTGCCTGTGTTGGCTGACTCCCTGAGGAGCCACTGGTGGCACACCCTGCTCCTCACTCACCAGCAGGAGCCGTCACCAGACCGCTGGTGCCATACCCTGGAGCTGCGGATGGACCCCATTTGACACATGGAGAAACGGAGGCTCAGAGAGAAACAAATCTGCCCAAGACCTTGCAGAGAGTAGAAACAGAGTGGGGATCCCAGCAGATGTCCGACTTCGAGTCCCCGCGGCCATTCCCGAGGTGTTGAGTTATGGGCTGGAGTTTCCCCTCCAGGTCCGTGGGAGCCATGACAGCTCAGTGGTCCCAGAGGCAAAGAGCCAGCGCGGCTCACGGTGGCTGTCATTCTCCCGGCTGTCCCGGCACCACGGAGTGAACTTGAACTCAGGCCATTCTGTGCAGCTCACAGGAAGCAGGGAACTGCAGGGGAAAGCAGCTGCCCCCAGCTCCGAGGGGTCCCCAGGTCCGGGATCCTGCACCAGGGACTGACTGGTCACAGAAACCCCGCTGCTCGGTCCCCAGAGCTGGGCAGAGGGCACACAGAGCAGCAGCACAAATGGCTCCTCGGGTCCCAGGGCCTTCTCGGGTCTGACGTGGCCTGGCCTCCGGGGACGGGAGGGGCGGGAGACTTCACCTCCCCGTGAACTCCCGGAGGGCAGGAGGCCAGGCCCTGCCAGGGTCAGAGAAAGTAGCAGCGCCATGGTGGGGCTCCACGGGCTTCTGCCCTGGGGCTCCCTAGACAAAAGAGGACCTGGGCGGGTGGGGCCCGGGCAGACCAGGCCACCAAGTGTGGGTTGAACGCCAAACTCTGACCTGCCAAATGAGACGAGACCCAGTTTTGGCCCAGAGTACGGAGCAGGAGGATGGCAAGTTTGAGGTCAGCTTGGGCAGTTTATTAAGACCCTGCCTCAAAACAAAAAATAAAAAGGGGTGGGGATATAGCTCAGTGAGAAGGCCCTGGGTTCAATTTTTTTAAAAAATCCTTCTTTGCATAGTTAGCTCCACATCAGCCATCAGAGTCCTCCTGGAATGTCACTTCTTGTGGGACACTGTCCCTGGCTGACAACTCCCCCAGAGGACCCCCAGTCACAGTAAGACACATGTCTGCACAGGTCACACATGTCTGTGACCGATGGTGAGCCCACCATCGCGAGTCCCAAGCCCAAGCAGAGTGGCACATGGCACACAGCACACACTGGAGCCGTCATGTGGTCCGGACACTCTGGCTAGCGAGTACCTCCCTGCATGCATGACAACCCCCACCCCGCCGCTGCAGACCCATTTATCTTATTTGCTTTATATCCCCAGACTGTTGCTACAAAACAACAAAAAACTAAAAAACAGTGATAATCACTAGCACTAAATCCAGAAAACTGACCCCAAATCAAATCCAAGGCAAGGGTCCCTCTGAGCCAGGTGCAGTGGTACACAATTATAATCCCAGCACTCTGGGAGGTCGAGGCAGGAGAGTCCCAAATTCAAGCCCAGCCTGGGCAACTTACTTAGTGAGAACTTGTCTCAAGATAAAAAAAAAAGTTAGTGATATAACACAGTGTGAATGTCCTGAGTTCGAACCCTACTAGTGAAAAAAAAAAAAAGTGCAGTGAATGAGGAGATTCTGAGTCCTTTTGTCTCAAAAGAATTATTCCATGTGCTTCAGTGAACCAGCTTCCCAGGAGAAACAGCGTCAAGGAAAGCTGAGCCAGCCCAGTACAAAATCAACCACATTTCTCCAACCAGTCAATCTCTGGGCCTGGGCACTGGACAGTTAATGTGCAGGCATGTGACACTAATGCAACTCGGGACATCTCAAGGGGAGGAAGAGGTATCAAAATCCACAAACTTTTCAAGATGGTAAGTTTTGTGAACCGAGTGAAATGTTAGGAAGCAGGAGGCAAATGAAAAATTGCTACAGTATATAAAAAGCTCATTGCAAGAAAGAAGAAAAAAATCATGTCTCTAATCTATATATGACTCAGGGACATAAAAGGAGTATGTACATTTAAAGAAGTTAGAGTTGGGCTTTAGCATTTGCGGAACGCTTGCCTGTGTTAGACACTGCATTAAGAATTTGACATCTCATTTACTTATGGAAATACAAGACAATCCAGTCAACCAGTGTAGTCTGGTGTCTGTCCCATGTTCCTATTTTTTTTCTCTATTATCAGTGAATGTTTACAATGCTTTTGTTTGCCCCCAGGAAACTCTTACATTCCTGCCTTTGTTAAATCTCTCCAGCCAAGCAGGTGCTGCAGATGTAATCCACGCACTCAGGTGCTAAGGGACAGAAAAACTATGCATCTGATAATTGGGTCTGGGATGCAATTCAATTATTTTTGAGTTCTCTGGGTTCTGCAAATATGGTAATTATTACTGTTTATTCAAGGTATGCCTATAATACTCATTTAGGGCAGTTCTAACAGATACTGGAAATCTGAAAATTTATTGTAAGCTCTTTGGTCAAAGACCATGTTTGATTTTGGTCCTCATAAAGTACTGCATGTGCCCAGCAATCCGGCAAATATGCCAAAAAAAAAAAATTAAATGGTTAGCCAGATTGGAAAAACAAACATACACTCTAACTCACTGGGGAGATGGGTTTATGTGCAGTTTATACCCGCCAGTCCGGCTCCGGGGTTAGTTACTTCACCAGCTACACAAGCCCTGAGCCACTGTCTTGGAAAGTGCTTATCCTTGCTAATAGTCAAAGTGCAGATTAAGGTAGCACTGAGGGACTGACTAGCTTGTATTTACTAAGCTAGCAAAGAGATGCTTTGAAGACCACACCGAGCATTGGCAAGTACAGGGATTCACATATTCACCCTGCGCCCAGGACAGGGCAGGACCCCTTCTAAAAGAAATGGAGCAGAGGCTGGGGGTGGAACTCAACAGGAGACAGCCGCCCTGGCATGCACAGAGTCCTGGGCTCCATGTCCAGTAAGGCGTACACACACACACACACACACGCACACACACGCACACGCATGCACCCACACACTTGGAAAGGAAAGGGAAGGAAAAGGAAAGAAAGGAATGCAGCCACAGTTCCTAAAAATAACTCGTGTTCTAGCCCCGTCTTGGAATTCATGCCAAAGTAAAAATATAAAAGATGGAAAAAGCCAGAATCATTAAAATATACAGGGGAGCCGGATACGGTGGCACGCACCTGTAATTCCCATACTCTGGGAGGCTCGGATAGGAGGAGCACAAGTTCAAGCTCAGCTGGAATAACTTAGCAGTTTATTGAGACCCTGTCTCAAAATAAAAAAATTTTAAAAGGGTTGGAGATGTAGCCCAGTGCAAAAGCACTAGGTTCAACCCCCAGTACCTAGTAAATAAATATAAATAAATAAGTACCCACAGGTACATTATTAGCAATGGCAAACAAGCAAACCTGGAAGAAACCTAAACACCTGTTAGAAAAAGAGCTTTTTCTAAATATGGTAAAGCCTCATGAAGGAATAGTCAGAATGTTCTTTAAAAGAATTTTGAACTATTGTGAAAATACTGAAACCATCTATTAGTGTTAAGTAAAAAAAATCATACATTGTAAAAATAAGTCAAACAAACCGCAGCCATGCCATCCAGGTTTGCGGGGTCGTGGGGGTCATGGGGGTCACAGGTCACAGGCACAGAGGGAAATGCTACTTGCCTGGGAGGCGGTGAGGGCCCAAGATGTTGGTTTTTTTTCTTTTCTTTTTTCTCTTCCTTGTCAAGACACCATCTTCTCCATCATACTGGATACATATTTGAAAACAATGAGCCCATGGGTGGACCATCTGCTCCGGGAAGCCCCTGGCCTAGGAGCTGTGGGAAAAACAGGAAGCAGGAAGGTCACGGTCCCCAGGGGAAATCCCACTGCTGGACGGGCTCGGCGCCAGAGAACCTGTCCCTCGGGAGAGGGGCCACGCAGGGCCGCAGTGACCCGGTTTGAGAGTGGTCAGCTCTCGCAGAAGGGTCACGCCAGTTTGATGTGGGGCCGCTTTCTCCCCTCCTGCTTTGCTTGTTCATCCGTTGGATGCGTCTGACGGGCGCACTCTCTCTGACAGCCACTGTAGCACTCGGTCCCTCCTTGCCTGCGGAGGGAATGAGCTCCAGGCTACCCACTTCCGGCACACCCCCATACCCTGTCTGGGTCATGTCCCTTGCCCCAGCCTGACTCAGCCATGCCTTTGGGTCCTGGATTCTTTCAGAGCACCAGCAGGCCAGGCAGTCACGGGTAGACCAGATGGCTACAAGGGGCATGGCTGGTGGCCAGACCCAGGGGCCTCCAACTCTCCTGTGGACCCTCCTTCCTTCTTGGGGAGCCCCGACCCTCGTGTCCTTCTCCGGTACATGCTCAGTGGCTTGAAGACCCGAGAGTCTATTACCCTCTGTGGGACCTGGCAGTGAGTAGGCCCACTCCACCTGCTCCCTAAAGATGCTTCCAGGTTGCGGAGGCTGGGGGTCATGCTAGGGGACCCCCCCAAACCTCCAGGGCCAATGCCAAGTAGGACGAGCAAGGCCTCCTACAAGGGAAGCCTTCTTCCCTTCCAAGGGCAGAGACCAGCCAGGGAGAGGAGAGAGCACCCCAATTCTGCCTGGCGTGACTTCTGTGCTGGTCCAAGCCCTGTGTCTCTGGGCGTGGTGAGGCCCAGCCTGGGCCCTGCGTCCTCAGACTCCCACCTGGGCCGCGGCGGGTGGCAGGGCTGGGGGAAGCGGCAGGCGACAATCCCCCCGGGGGGTTACAGCTGTGGGGTGGGATCCGCCGCCGCCACCCCCACCTGAGAGTGGGTGAGGAGCAGGTTAGCTGGGTGAAAAGTTCACGGTGAGGGGAGCTGTCTGTTTCTCTCGCTTAATTTATCCACTATTTGGCTAACCTTGCTCTGAACCCAGGCCCGAGACCCCTCTCCGCGCTCCCCCGCCTCCCTGCCGGGCTCCCGAGCCACCGCCGGCCCTCCTGCCGGCCTCGCCGCGGGGCAGGGGACACGCCGGCCTTGAAGGGGCCAGGGACCCGCGGCGCCCGGGGAGAGCCGGGCCGCCCCGCCAGGCGGTTATTTATGACCCGAGCCTTCTTCCATTCCCAGTAACCAAAATAAAGTCCGGTTGCCGGCGAGGTCCGGGCCTCGAGGGCCTCAGGAGGAGCCCCGCCCGCGGCCGCCTTCGCCAAATACGCAGCGGTGCTGGAGACGGTGACCTTTCCTTCGGGAGCCATCTGTCATCCCGGCCTCAGGCGGGACCTGGACTACATGGCCCATCGGTAGAGGCGGGGGCGGCCGGCCTCCCTCCCTGGCCCCGAGATGGCCCCTGGGCCGCCCTCCGTCCTTGACCGCTGGGGTTGGTCCTGTGGAGCCCTCCCCAGCACAGTCGTCCTTCTTCCGACTCATGCGGCAGGAGGCGGAGGGGAGGGGAGGGGACGTCCCCGCATCAGTGACCCACGGTTGTACTGCGGGGTCCCCGGCTGCTCAGGGTGCCTGGCACATGTGACTCCCTATAGTCCAGGCGCTTGGAGCCCCCGTCATGGTGGAGGAGACCGGCTTGGCGGGGGGCCCAAGTCTCCCCTCTTTAGACTCCAAATTGTTAGTGACGGGACAACCTGGAGTGCCGTGACCCCGAAGCCAGCGCTCTGTGTGACCGAACTCATTTTCCTGGTCTCACTTTTCATGCTTTCATTGAAACCTTTTTGGCACCCATAAAAGTCACACGTGTCCCCAGCAACCCGGGAAACACAGAGACACATAGAGGATGAGTCATCCTGTCCCCCACCCTTCGTGTTCCGCAGGACCTGCCTCAGTCCTCTCCAGATTTAACACGTGCGCAAATGTGAGGGCCCCCGGGCTCCTGCACAGACAGGCACTGGCTTTTTTTTTTCCTTTGACAATGACAGGGGCCTGGTGTGCATTTCCCTCGGTTCTTTTCTACTAGCAACACGACCCACAGCAGTCCCGAGTCAGAGGCATCCAAGTCGTTCTTCCTCAAAGCTGCACAATAACCCTCGTTTGGAAGGACACAGTTCTTTCACTGGCTTGTTTTTGTAGGGAGGTAGCGCAGACGCACAATCCCAAGGGCACAGCTTAGTCAGTGTCGCGTGTGTATATCCCCGCGTAGCCACCTAAGGTCCCAGCACTGAATGTTTTCAGCCCCTGAAGATTGGTATACACTCCCATACTCCCAGGACTCCAGGAAGCTGAGGCTGGAGATTGAAAGTTTAGACCCGGCCTAAGCCACATAGCAACTTTACGAAATCCTGTCTTGAAATAAAAATGATAAAAGCAGGGCGTGTAGTTTAGTGTAAAGGACAGAGGTTAGATCCTTGGTACCAAAAAAAAAATAAATAAATAAAAAATAAAAAAGATTCCCGTCCTGTCCCCAGTCCCATCAGCCCCAAAATAATCACTCTCTCTACAGAGCCATTGTGCCTATTTGAGCTCTGTATGAATTGTCTCTTACAGAGTGAAATTTTGTTTTGTTTTGGGTTTTTTTGGTACCAGAGATTGAACTTACTCTCTCGCCCTTGCCAGGCAGAAGGCTGTGCCAAGGAGCTAAACCCCCGGCCAGAGTGAAATTTTGTGCCTGGCTCCTTTTGCTCAATGTAATGTTTGCAAAATTTCTCCATGTTGTTGCCCATGGTGGAAACTCCTTCATTTTCAGTGCTGCATAGTGTTTCGAAGTGTACATAGCTACCATAATTGATCCATACTACAGTTGATAAAAATGTGCATGGCTAGCCCTGTGGGCTCCCACTCTTCTTTAAAAGGAGGGACTTCACTCTCTCCCTTCGTTGATGAGAATAAAAATTTTTTTTGTACTTGTCCAGGGAGATGACTGTTTCTTTCATTCCAAAGAATCATTCAGAGAACTTTCTGGAGCCCTTATTGGCTGGGCCAGGCCAGAAAGAGCTTTCCAGGCCCTGGCGAGAGGCTCGAAGCTTTATCCCGTAGGCAGTGGGGAGCCACTGAAGGTTCTAAGCAGGGTTTTTTTGGTGTGGTCAGATCTGTGTTCTGGGAAGGGCTCCCGGCTGCGTGGTAGGACGTCCCAAGGGCAGGACCCTGTGCGGGCAGACCGCCTGGGAGATGGTCCTGAAGTCCAGGTGAGGCACAGGCCTTCGTGTAGGGTGGGGATGGTGGGAGCCCTAGAAGACAGGACAGAAGAACTGCGAGGGTGGCTGAGGGCACAGCCAGGGGCTGGGAGCCGGTGGGGGGAAGAACCGGGGCACAGAAGGCTTGGGGACTTGATTGGCAGCCGTGGGGAGTCAGAACAGGCGAGGTCTGCTCCTCTCTGCAGTGCGAGGCCCCCCCAGTCCCAAGCTCTGCGTTTTCCAGATGTGGCCCCCAGGCCTGGCGTCCTGGCGGCTGGAACCTGGACCTGCTGCTGCGTCGCAGCACCCCAGCGAGGCAGTGAGCGGCTTGGCCATGTCTCCCTGCCAGGGCCAGGCCTGCAGCTCCTCCGCCTGGCCTGGTGCTCGTGATGCACACAGACTCCGGCCTCCTGCCTGGTCCCCGAAGTGAGGAGACGCCCTGTCGCTACCCCTGCTCTTACCCAGACCCTGGGCCCCAGCCCGCCCTCAGCTGCCGGGCCTGGGGAACCTCTCCTTTCCTTAGGAACCGTCTTGCTTGCCCTGGGGTGGGCACAGGCCCCCACTCAGTGGCTCTACATAGGGGAACCTCCTTCTTCCCTGCCCCGCATCCACCTTCGGGGTCTGTCCCTTGGCTCCAGCCACCTCTCTGCCCTGGAGCCTCCTGCTCTGGCCACCTGCTTCCCCCGGATAGTGAACGTTCTCCCACCACTAGGCTTGGAACCTCCGACTCTAGAATGACTTTTCTAACGTGTGTTTCTGATCATGGCTCAGCTTGGCCCTAACACCTCTGCCTGCCTCCTAGGAACCACTGTCCTCTAAGACTTGGTGTCCAGAGTCCCCGATGGCCCAGCCCTCACTCCAACTGTTCTGCCTTCTTCCTTCCCTCCCTGGGAGCCCTGCCCAGTCCTCACCCCTTCTGGCTATCATTTCAGCAGACAGTGGCCCAGGACCCCCAGGGGACGAGTCCCTGCCTATCTATATCAGTGACACCAAATGAGCCCAGCAAATCAGGCACCCATGCTAACAGTTCCCAAATTCTTCCATGCCAGGGCCCCTGGTGCCTGGCTCCCTGAGGACACGGCAAGCCCTGGATGGCCTTGGGCTCTTGCTGGGCAGGGGTTCCTGACACCACACAGGGACGAAAGGCTTTTAGAACCAGCTCGGCCTCCTGGGCCACCGCTTTCTCTCTACAACTGTGGAGAGGTGTGCAGGCTACTTTCACTCCTGCCAGGAAGGCAGGGGCAGGGTTAGATGGTGGAGGCCCGGGACATGTCCCCTCCCCACCCGATGGACTGCCAGAGAGGACAGGTCTCTGCCAGGCACCATGCTGCCAACTGCCCACCAGGGTGCCAGTCGGGAGGGCGCGTGGTCAGGAGCAGGGCTGCCAGCTGTCTGTCACCAGCCGGGCCAACCCTCCGTCAGCAGAGGACAAGTTCTGGGAGCTCAGCGCTGCCTGTCAGGACACCGGCCAACTGTCACTCAGAAAGCCCAGTGGCAAGGCAGAGAGTTCACCAAGCGTCACTCCGGTGACAGTTGTGCTTGCCACCCCGCATCCTCTCACTCTTCTCTGGCAAGGGTGCCCCACTGGGCTTTTGGGGACCCCTTCGATCAGATTCTTTCACCCTCTCCAGCTTAGTCCGTAGTCTGTCGGGATGGTTTCCCCCAGTGCTGCAGGGACAGCCTGGGCTTGACATTCAGAGCTCCGATTCCTCTGGTCGCTGTGATTGGCTTACATGTGGGTAAGTTACTGGATGGAGAGTGCCTGGGGCTTTTCTCTAGGTTCTTGGTGTCCTGAGCAAAAAACTGGACAAGATGCATAAAAAATGCAGTGAGTATTGAAGGGAAGAAAGAAACTGGCTCTGCAGAATGAGAGCCAGCTGGTGAAAAGGCTCACGGTGGCCCCAACGACGAGGGAAATAGGTCTTTTTATTCAAAGTCCCTAGGTTTGCTGCCTTTCATGCAGGGGTTGGGAAAGTCATCCTGTCAAACACTCCTTGGCTGCACACCATTTGTAAACTGTTATTTTTAAAAAATTCATTTGACTTTCTGTTATATGTAAATGAAGGATCAGAAGTAGTGTCTTTTGATTGGTTGTGCCCATATGCAAATGAGGGATTGAAAAGAGCATCTTCTGATTGGACCTGTGAACAGCTCCGGGTTCAAAGGAATGATTGGAAACTGCAGGTTTCTCATTGGTCCAAAATAGTGCTCCCCTCAGGAGTGCCCCTCACTCTGTGGCTTTGAGACACATGACTAACCCATGCCGGCCTTCGCTGATCAGAACTAGAGTCTTTCTGTTTCTGTCACCCTGGAACCTGGCAGCCTGCTTGCAAGGTGTTACAAGGAAGGCAATGCCGAAGATATGGAAATGAAGGGCAGAGAAAGAGAAACTCCTGGCCAGGTAATGGAAATCAGGCTTGTACTCCTGATCCAGTTATACCGGAAACCAGTTACCACTGGACCAAGCAAGAATGGCTGTGAACAGGACCAGGGATCGCCCAGGCCTGAGGGCCAGCTCTTGTCTAAGGCTAGGAGTGTTTCTTGAAGAGCTTCCTAGGGAACAGGCTAGACAGGCTGGCCCCAGCTCTGCCGCCCTGCCCTAGCTGCTGAGTGTGGCTGTGACTGCCCAAGCTCCCAGTCTTTGATAAGCAGAACAGAGACACGGACTCAGCTCCATGGGGTGGAGGCAGCAAAGAGTATCTGGGGCCAGCAGCGAGAGTCCCAGGGTCCAGCCGCAACGGCAGCTTCCACGGCAGCTGGGCCTCACCAGCCGCCCTGTGGCCAGACTTGGAGGCTGTGGTCTGGCAGCTTCTCTGGCGTCTGCCTAGTTTTTGGGTCTGATTTGAGCTCCCTGCATCCTGTGACAGAGATAGCTGGTGTCTGTTCCTGGGGCCCGGGACAAAGAAACCCACCAAGCCTTTGTGCCCTTGGTGTGAGACAGCTGCCCCAGCTCCAGGCTGGGGTTGCAGGCAGTTGGCTTCAGGCTGGCAAACTTCCATGCCTGATGGGCATTCTCAAAGGCCGCTTCCTTGACACACCCAGCAGAGTGCTGGCTTATTTTAGGGACTTTGGGAATTGGGGAGGGACTACCCAGTCTGCCCGAAGGGACTGGCTTTGTGCCCAGCCGCAGGAGGGTCTGAGGAAGGGGACTGTCACAGTTAGGAGGCAGGGCTGACCCCAGCTCCTGGCTTTTGAAGGAGACATGTATTTAATCACAGAAGGGCCTCCAGGGTCCAGCCGACATCCACCACCTTGGCCAGCCTTCGGCTAGGGAGTGAGAGGTGGGGCCCAGAGGCGGCAGAACTGGCAGCAGCAATGACAGGGAGCCACCAGGAAAGGGCTTGGCTGGAGCGAGACAAAATATTGACGGATTATGGCAAGAACTGGATTCATTCTCTTTACACAGCAGGGTTTGAAAGCCACAAAGCCAGGCATTTAAGCCCGGGGTTTTGCAACCAAACTCTGAGGTTCAAATCCCAGCTCTGCCAGTTACAGCTTGGAACAAAGCCCTGGAAATGTTCCTTCATCTGTCTCTGGCTCTGCTTCCTGTAAAGTGTTGGGAGGTTTTCAGTATTAAATACATATAACTTACCAAGCACAGGGTGCTTTATTACTTTTATTATATAATAAATATATTTCCAAGATTTAGCTGTTACAAACTGTGCTGCTAGAAACATGGGTGCACATATATCACTGTGGTATGATGTTTTTAATTCTTCTGGGAAAAATATCCAGAAGGGAAATAGCTGGGTCAAATGGGCCCTCTAGTCCTAGTTTTTTGAGCAATCTCCACACTGATTTCCGTAGTGGTTGCACCAGTCTACACTCCCACTAAAAGTGAAAAAGTGTTCCTTTCTCCCCACAGCCCCTGCAGCAATTGTTATTGGTTGATTTCTTAATGATGGCCATTTTTACTGGGGTGAGATGGAATCTCAGTGCTGTTTTAATTTGCATCCCTTGAATGACCAATGATGTTAAAGATGTTTTCATGTATTTATTTCCTTTCCTTTTTTTTTTTTTCTTTTTTTGGTACAGGGAATCAAACTCAGGACCTTGTGCTTGCCAGGCAGGTGCTTGTGTCACGGAGTAATATCCCTGGTCCTGAAACAACCCAAATGTCCATCAACCAAGGAATGGATTAAAAAAGTGGTGTTTTTTCTACAATGAAGTACTACTCAGCTATAATGAAGGATAAACTTGAGACATTTATAGGGAAATGGATATACTTGAGACCATACTCATAAGTGAAATAAATCAGACTCGTTTGTGTAAACACTGTATTATTCCCCTCATGTAAGAAGCTGAAAGAGTAAATAAGATCCAAAATGTGCAACAGATATTGTGAAATGGGAAGAAACTGTTTAAAAGGAAAGAGAAACTGGGATGGCAGAATCAAAAGAAGAAAGGGTAAAGGAAAAAAATATATATATACACACACCAAATAGTTAAGATAGTTATACTATTAACTGCTGTTAATTCATTCAAAAGAAAGGTTTGTGCCCATATTGTTTAATTTTTCATATCTATATCTTGTCATGTGAGCAACTACTTTGAAGATAACAATGTACTAACCATTATTACTCCCCTACAAACTTGTTTTGAAATTTTTTTTTTTTTTTTTTTTTTCTTTGTGGCACCAGGGATTGAACTCACAACCTCGCGCCTGGCAGACAGGCGCTTAGGTCACTGAGCCAAACTCCCGGCTTGAAATTTTTTGCCATTGGTTTTTTTTTTTTTTTTTTGGTACTGGGGTTGAACTCACAACCTTGAGCTTGCCAGGCAGGTGCTTATGCCACTGAGCTAAATCCTTAGGCTGTTTTTATTTTCTTTAAAAAAATAAAATAAATATAAGCTTATTACTTGGTACTTATTGGTCCTGAGCCCACATACATTAATTTATTATGGAATTATATCCTTGATTTTCACAAGCAACTCTGGAGAGGACAGGACTCTTAGTCACATCCTACCGATGAGGAAACTGAGGCCTGGGGAGGCTAAATCCAGGTTAAGGTTAAACTCAAGCTCCCCCGGAGTCAGGATTGGGAATCTCAGCCGGATGTGACTGGATCCAAGCGCCACTGTCTTCCCCTCTCTGCGTGCTCCGTGGCTGCCGGCTGCACTGGCCAGATTGGCTTCTCTCACGCAGCTCCCCAGCCGGTGTGGACAGGAAGCGAGCTGGGCTGGGCACGGCAAGGAAGAGTGGGTTGGGCCCGAACCCCGCCCGCCTGCCCGCCCACCGCCGGTCCAGCCCCAGCCGTGAGGAATCCATCGTGGCATTTGGGCTGGGTTAGCCTGGCCTCATACTCAGCATGCCAGGGCTGTAGAGGTTCACATGCCCACAGCCATGTGACCGTCCCAGGCAAGCGGGATCCAATTACATCGCAGCAGTGGCCCCAAGGAACAAACACAGCTTGTGTCCTCCTCCCAGCGCTTTATTTCCTTTGTCTTGTGAGCCTTGAAAAATGAAAGGAATGATAAGGATTTGATGGTGGTGGGGGGAGGCTGGAAAATTATGCACAATTTGGGTAAGTCATCAAGAGGAAAGCAAGTCCAAAGAGAGAGAAACTCAGCACGCAGGCCTGAGGTGTGTGAGGGTTCCTGGATTCCTAGGTTCTCTCTGCAGGGGTGGGGTTGGGGGGTAGGGGAACGAAGGCCGTGGTCCTGGGGTAGAAGGCTCACCTTGGCTACTCCGCATCAGCAATGCCAACTCCCACGGCCCTGGGTTGTTGCAAGAAATGATAAACTGTGTGTAGACAGGGACTTCTGTTGGGGGAGAAAATGCAGCTCTTCTGGGGACATCAGACAATGTCTGGAAGCTTTTTTGCTTGTCACGCTGGGAAAGGCAACTAGAGAGTGAGGACCAGGGAAACCACCACACTGTACGATGCCCAAGATGCCCTCCCAGAGAATGCTCCTGTGCGAAGACCCAGCGGGGCGGGGGGCGGGGGTGAACCTGAGGTCGTGTTGGTGCAGCCTCAAGGGTTTAGCGTGTGCGGCAGGGTGGGCAGGAGAACCGGGTGTCCCAGGAGGAGGGCAGTGAGTGCTTCCAGGCCAGCTGCCTCTGGAGAATGATGGGCTGCCCTCCTTCAGACAGCCCGTGTTTACAGCCCCTGCTCTCAGGAAGGGTCTGGTCCAGATGGAGGGAGACAGACAGACAGACAGCCAGACGAAGCAAGCAGTTAAGTAAGTAATACGGGTTCCAAATATTCACCGAGGATGATGAATGGATGGTGATTCAACAGGAGTGAGTTTTGGACACTTGCTACTGCCCAGAGGGGCCTTGATGTCATGCTAAGAGGAGAAGCCATCGCTAAAGGCCACCTGCTGTGTGACTGCATTGTGACAAAATGCCCAGAATGGGCAGATCCATAGACAGTGGGTATCTGCTGCCGCCCCGGCTGAAAGAGGTGAGGAAAAAGGCAGAGAGACTGGTAAAGGCTGCAGAATTTCTTTCTGGGCCAAAGAGAATGATGGTGCTGTTGGCTGTCTGACTCGGTCATATGCTACACGCCGTGGGAGCCTGTGCTTTAATGGGTGAACCAGGAGCTATGTGAATTAGATCTTAATAAAGCTAATAATAATATTAATAACACTGTTGAATGCCTAGACTGATGAGTGAAGTAAGGACAGGGCCACTGTGGTCCATCAGCAAGTGATATCTAAGGAGGACATAGAGACCAAGTTCCAGGCCGAGGGGGCGGGACAGTGCGTGCAGAGCCCCCAGGGCGGGGATGTCGCTGCATGCAGCGTGGAGTGGGAGCTGCAGGGAAGGTGGCAGAGGGCTCACTGGGCAGTGACCTTAGGGACCTGGCCTCTGCGCTCAGGAGACCCCAGAAATATTTCCTCGCAGCCACTCAGTGCTTGGGCAGATGGTCTGGCTTCCACATACAGGGTAAGTTGATTTACAGAGTGTTTTTCATTATTCCTTTCAGGAGTGTCCTCAAACCCCCGGGGAAGCGTGGGCAGGGGCAGGGTGCCAAGGAGCACCTAGTAATTCAACCCAGAGGAGTTGCAACCTCTACCACCCCAGGGTCACGCAGCTGCGCCCTGGCCGGTCAGCCCCCTGGGCCGGGCTAAGCCATCCCGCAACCGCAGCCGCTGCCAGCAGGTTTGGGATGGGGTCTCTTTGTGGTCCCTGCCTCGGAAGCCCCCACCCACCTTGAGGATCCGCCCATTTCCAGAGCAGCTTCCCAGCAGAGCGCTGCTGACTGTTCTAGCCCTACCTTCTGGGGAATTTTGTGTTCCCCAAGCCACAGAACGATGTGAGTGCCAAGGAATGGTCCAGAGCCAACCACGGCGGGAGACGACAGAGAACGTCCTGGAAATGTCCTGCCACGTGCGCACTGTGCTCCGCCCGGGAGGACGGCAGCCTTCGTTCCCTGGAAGCTCCTTGCTGGGGAGCCCTGGGCTCTGCCTTCCCCGGGGGTCACCCCTTTGCTCACTCCCCACCCATGTTAGGGTCTTCTGAGCCACAGCCACATTCCCCCACCGCGATCACAAGGGAGCCCTGTGCCTGGAAGGGTGCTGCCACCACAGGCCAGGTCCAGGTAGTGGCCCAGGAGTCCCGAGTGGCCGTTGGGTTCTTGCTGGGAGCAGTGGGAGCTGCCAGTGTCCCATCAACCTTCTCAGGCCAGATCGGCCCTGGGGGCAGGAGAGCAAGGACATCAGCCCCACGCTGCAGGTGGAGAGAGGTGACGTCGCACAGAGGAGGTGGCACAGCCCAGCTTGGACCCAGCCAGTGGGACCCAAGTCTGGAGTCCTCCCCCGGATGCCAGGGCTTCCTGTCCTTTGGGGAACCCCCTGGCCTCAGGGTGGGCCTGTGAGAGCCTGGGCACTTGGGTGGGCGTCTGAGCGCTGGACCTGCTGGGGGCTTGGGGACTGAGGCCTCAGAGGGCTGGGAGAAGTGGCTGGGTAGGAGATCCAGACCTGGACAGATGGGAGCAGAGGCTCCTGGGCTCAGGAGGAACCGACTCTGGCCCTCAGAAGGCCCCTCTCAGCACTCGGGAGGCTGAGGTAGGAGGAGCGTTGTGAGTTTGAGGCTGGCTTGGGCTACAGTGTGAGTACAAGGCCGGCCTGAGCTACATAGTGCGACCCTGCCTCAAAAATAACTAGGGCCGGGAGTTTGGCTCAGGGTCTTACGCGCCTACCCTGGCAGGTGCGAGGTTGTGAGTTCGATGCCAGGTGCTGCAAAAAAAAAAGAAGGCAGCCCTCAGTTTATGAGGAGTGTGTCAAGGAACCTGTGTAAATCAATCAGGGTGACAGCTTTTCCTTCCTTCCATCAGGGACATCTGTCACCTCCAGGCCT
>RJWM01030020.1:0-23841 GCA_004363535.1 Dasyprocta punctata
GTGAATTTCCTTTTGAGTGAGATGTGTTTCTTGTACACAGCATATTGTTGGATTTTGTTTCTTAACCCACTCTGCTAGTCTGTTTGTTTTTATTGGTGAGTTGAGACCATTTACATTGATTGATATAACTGATATGTACTGGCTCATCCCTGTCATGATATCTTTCTGTTGTTGGTTTTCTACATTTTCTGTTTAATTATTTGCCCTGCTTAGTGGTTTCCTTTTGTTGTTATTCTTAAGATTGTGGCTCTCTTTGTCTCTTTCTAGAGTGTCTTTCAGTACTCTCTGTAGTGTTGGTTTGGTGACCATAAATTTCTTCAAATCTTCTTTGTCATGAAAGTATCTTATTTCTCCATCAATTTTTAAGGGCAGTTTTGCAGGCTACATCAATCTGGGTTGAAAGTCGTTTTCTTTCAGGATTTGAAATACTTAACTCCAAGGTCTTCTTAACTTAAAGGTTTGTGTTGAGAAGTCTGCCGTGATTCTGATAGGCTTTCCTTTATAGGTGATCTGTTTCTTTTCTCTGACAGCTTTTAGTATTTTGTTCTTGTGCTGTATTTCTGATACCCTTATTATTATATGTCTGGGTGAGGATTTATTTTGGTTGTGGTTAATTGGGGTTCTGTATGCCTCAGTTACCGGTGTTTCAGATTCTCTTCCCATGTTTGGAAAGTTTTCTGCTATTGTTTCTGTGATTAGTCTTCGCAGTTCATTAGTATTGACCCCTGCTTTTTCATTTATGCCTATTAATCTGATGTTATTTCTCTTGGCATCATCTTGCAGCTGTTGAATTGTTGTTTCTTGGTTCCTTACTATTTTTAGGAGATCTTTTCTTTCGTGGCCATGATCTCCCATGCTGTCTTCAAGATCTGAGATTCTACCTTCAGCTTCATTTAAGCGGTTTTCCAAACTTTCCATGGAGTTTTTCATTTCCTGCATTTCTCTTTGCATCTGTTTCTTGCATTCTGTTTGTGTCTTATATTGTTCACTCAGGGTTTCGATCATTTTCTTAAGTTCTTCTGTTTTTTTATCTTGCTCTTCTTTAGATGCACACAACATTTCTTTAATAATGATTCTCATTTCATTTTTTAGTTGAGAGAATATTTCTGATTTGAATTTCTCTATAGCTTCATCAAGCTGTTTCTTTATTGCATTTTCTATCATTTCAGAAAGTCCATTTGTGTGACTCCCACTGTCTTCCATTTCAGTGTCTCCTGGGTTTGTTCTTTATGGACTGGGGGACAGAGATGCCTCTTGGTCTTTTGTTTTGTCATTTTCTTCTAGTACCTATATGGCCCTGTGTCCTGTGAGGCTGACCGGGCGTTACCCTGAGGGTCGCGCCGATTCTTGGATCACGCTGAATCACGGGACCCAGTCGAGATGGGCCCTGCCTGCAGCAAGGGAGGGCAGCCTCCTGGGGCGTGCGGGTGGAGCCTCCGCCTTATCTGGGTAGGGGGCCAAGGTCTCCCGATCCTGGGGAGTTAGGCGTAGTACCCTAGAGTGATGCCGCCCGGAGCCCCGATCTGTCTGCAAGTTCAGAACGACAACCCCTTTGCCAGGGCAAGCCTGGGCAAGTCGCAGGCCTACAGTGCCAGGAGAAACCCGGCTGGGCGGGGATCGGCGAGTTCTGGGCTGGCGCATGCACAAGCGACTCCACTGAAGTATGGAGCTCACGCCCGCTCGGCGCTCTGGTGTGGGGAGTGCAAGCTCTCTAAGTCCCTGCAGCTATTTTGGTCAGTCACCGGTGAGCAGCTCTGGGGTACCGGGCTGATCTGGGTTGGGCTGCGTACCTCTGTGTCCTGCGAGGCTGGCCGGGCTTTTCCATGAGGGTTGCGCCAATTCTTGGATCGTGGTGAATCGCAGGACCCAGTTGAGTTGGGCCCTGTGTGCAGCAAGGGAGGGCGGCCTCCCAGGGCGTGCGGGTGGAGCCTCCGCCTTAACTGGGTGGGGGGTCAAGGCCTCCAGGTCCCGGGGAGTTAGGCGGAGTACCCCCGAGTGATGCCGCCCGGAGCCCGGGTCTGTCCTCCAAATACTTTCATGCTCTTTTCATTTTTATGCTATAACCATGAACTATCCTTCATAATTCCTGAGGAATTATATTGCTGTGGGTCAAAATTTTTGCCAGATTTTATATATAAATCTCTCTGACAATATGTTACTAAAGGTGGGGAATGAGTTAAACTTGAAGTTCAGAAACTTCAACATTGCTAAAGCACTATGGCTGACCCACCATTATATTTTAAAGTGCAAGCCTTTTAATGATGAATCTCCAAGCCACTCTATGGGAGTTACCATGGACAGTGAGACACTCCACTGTCAAATCAGATGGATAGAAAAACATGGTTCTTTTAATATATTTCAGGTATCTGCAGCTTCCAGAATTGGTTCTGTCACAAATAAATGGGATTTTACCTTAATTTATCAGAGACTTCCTGACAGCATTTCACCTACACATTTTCGTTTCATTGTCCTCTGCACTCTGCCTGTCTGTATTTTGTTTTCATGAAACGTCTAACAGTGCAGACATGTGATAATTTCCTAAATGCTAGTTAGCTCTGACAATAAGGCCTCAATTGAGCTGATTGGACTGGAAAATAAAGAGAGAATTGCTTATTGTCTCCTCCTCAGCAAGGAAAAACATTAAAACTTGGAGATAAAGACAAATTTTTGCCTACACCCTTTCATTTGGTATTATCCTGCATGTGATGTGTTCTTGTAAATTTTGTTGCTATGCATACTCTAAAACGATGTATTTAAAATTAGTTTATGTTTATGGGAGAATCTTCATTGATTGGACTTGATAATGTTATCCAGCTGGTAGACTTATGAAAGCTATTTGTCTAGGAAAAGGTTTGATATATTGGGGGAATATAATTGTGCCATTATTTTTACCATAATATATATTTTGTCTTCTAAAATATCTTTTAATTAAAGGTTATAAAATGAATTAAATTCTAAGGAGAGGGTAAAATCAGGGTTACTTCTCTAATTATTATACAATAATTAGATGTTTCCATATGTTATCAAGCAGTTCTCAAATATTTCAATAAATTTATATCCATAGATTACAATTTTACATTTATAGCAGAGTTCTAAAGTGAATCTATGATACTGGCTCACCAAGGTACCACCAAAAATGCAAGTCCTTTCTTCATTCTAGTCATTTAAATTATCTTTACTTTAGAGAAAATTAAAAATTATCTTGGTATTAGGCCAACACAAATAAGTCCCCTTTCCATGAACTGCTCTATGCCCTTTTAGAGATTAAAACATTAAATATACCTAATTCAGCAAAGTGCTGTATAACATTATTATTTTCTTATCATATTAATTACCTTTATCTGGTCCACGTGCTAAGAATTTCACCTATGTTGGAAAGACTATTATTTGTTTTCATCTCTACAGCAAATACTCAACAGATACATTACAAATGCAGGCAGACAGCTGGTAAATGGTTCATTCTCTGCCTCAGGGTTTGCAAAGCAATTCTTCAAATCCATCTTTGCCTAGTTCATTTCACATTATCTTAATTTCCAGATCCTCTGCTTTTGCTTCCTAAAGATTTGAGCATATCTATTATATAAAAGATGATGAAACTGGGCTGGGGGTTTAGCTCAGCAGTGTAAGCACCTGCCTGGCAAGCACAAGGTCGTGAATTTGATCCCCAGTACCAAAAAACAGAAACAAAAACAAAAACAAACAAACAACAAAAAGATGATGAAACCAAACTTGATCTTCATCAGTTTTGATATTAGGTAACAGACTTTTCTTTTAGTAAGTTCTGTACCATGTATTCTTGTTATTTTTGAAGTTGCTGAGTTAAAAGTGCTGTAATTGACAAATAAAATTTTGTATATTATTATGGTGCGTAATATGATATTTTGATATATGTATATATTTTAGAATGTCAAAATCAAGCAAGTTAACATACCCATTACCTCATGTATTTTTTAGTTTTTGTGATGGGAACACTTAAAGTTTACTAAAATGTATGTTTTTTTTAATTGGTTCATCTTTCTTTTATTTTTAGTTACATTTTACAGCACCACTTTCAAACATTATGATCATGAAGGTGGTAAATCTTATGTTTCCTAATATGCTAAATTATATATATTCAGCATTTAATTTCAATATAATTATAAGAGATTATTATTATTGTTGTTACAAGCCTGAGGATGGAATACAGGGCCTTGTTCATGCTAGCCAGGTACTCTAGCACTAAGCTATATCTTCAGCCCTTTTAAAATTTTTGAGTATGGCTAAGTTCTCTAGACTCCTTTTGAACTTTTGAACCTCCCATCTCAGCCTCTTAAGATAATCTTAAACTTTTAAGAATGGCATTTCTATTATTTTTCTTAGTCTGGATAAAATCAGAATCATAGTTATAGAAATAAAAGGAATATTGAAACCATTACCAAACTTTGAGGCAACTAGCAATTTTATTATGCAAAAAACCAGGGTCAGAGCTAGATATGGTGGTGCACACCAGTAATCGCAGCATTTGGGAAGCTGAGGCAGGAGGATTTCTGCAAGTTTGAGGCTATCCTGGCCTACACAGTGAGTTCAAGGCCAGCCTGAACTACATAGTGAGACTCTGTCTCAAAAAAACAAACAAACAAACAAACAAAAACAGAAAATCAGGTGTTCACCTGGAAACGTAAACTACATTTAAGCTGTTGAGTTAAGGTGCTAGATACTCCTGAACCAAAAGCAGTAAAATATCTTGATAATCTAGACAACTACTGTTTATGGACCTTCACTCTGTTCTAGGCACTGTATTAGATTCCAAAACATTTCTACTGAAAGTCAGAACAAAAGACTGCTATGCACACTAAGGAAATTATCAAAAATTATAGCAGAGAAATGGGACAGTAAGTGAATTTTAATGTGTACTCTATTTTTATTACAGTTCAATGGCTCTCAAAAACAGATGAAAACAATACAAGAATATGAATCAGAGATCTGGACATTCTCAGTGTTCTTCATAGGCTCTTCTTTGCCATCTCATACCTTAATTGTAAATTTTCAAAGATCTTCTTCTCACTTAATATGTTCTCCCTGGGTGAGCCTATCCACTTACACAGTTTCAAAAGCCGATGACTTGCAAACTTACAGCTCTGCCTCAGAGTCTTCTGCTTCACATACTATTTCCTATTACATCTGGATAGTCTAGAGGCTGCTCAAATTCTCTAGAATGGATGACCCCAAGCTCACAGATAAGCAAGAAACCAGAGTAAATGGGATTGATGGCAGTACATGAAGGCATATCATGAAGAGGGGTAGCAATATGTGACATTCCTACCAAAGGTGGCACACAGACTTTTCAACAACTAAGTCCTCCTTTTCAGCAGTCCCTGAGATTTTTTTCACTGCAGTTGTTTGGAAAAACTACCCATCACTATCAGTTACTTGTTCTTTCTTTGAAGTCACCAGGCTAACAGTCTGCTTTGCCCCTCATTAGAAAGGCGAGTGACCTACTGTCTATCTTTTTAACTCACAGTAAGAATAATCAGTCCGTAACCAGCTATCCCCACTCCAAATTCTGTCACATCAGAAGTAGTGAGAAACTTGGCAAACTTTGGAAATATTTTTGATCTCTAACAGATTGCTGATGGTACCATAGTGTATCTGTGGAGGATGATCTCATACTCTAAAAACAGTCACGAGCACAATTTTCTTACATGCATACAATTTGAAGAGGTCTGAAAAGATGCTCTTAAGCTCATAAAAGTATCATAGAATGTTATGCATTTGCTTTACAAGCTTTAGTACACCCAGCATACAAGAATAGCACTTTCTGTTATGACACCTTCTTCTCCAAACAGCAGGAAAAATTTATGAACTAGAAAACACTTCTTAGATTTGGCCTTAGGGAAATACGGAGTGAAATTTAGTTGTTCATAAAGCTGGAATCTGAGGCTTTCAGGAATTGAACCTAGGAACCAAGTGAGTGAAATTAGTTGTTAGTGTCTTCAAATGGAAATGGAAGTCTGAGAAGAGTCAGGGTTGCAAATAATGAAACTTTGAAACATAGCAGGTTTAAATTGAATGCAAGGATGGAAAGATGATCCCTACTGTGATATGGAGAGAAGAGAATTTAGAAAGTGGTTAATGCGAAAAAATGATCATACTGTAACACATGTTAGGATCAAATGATTTGAATTTTTGCATGCGTACATACATATCTCAAAAGAAGTTGGAAACATCCTCTAAAATAGTGTATAGAAGTCAAATATAAGGTGATGGATGACTGAGAGTTATATGGCAGTTATCATTGCACTTCTCTACTCAGGGAAGAAATATTTTTGAGTATATAGTATATATCATAAAATAAATATGAATTTAATGTAATCTCTGCTTCTTAGGAATTTGATTCCAAGTGAGAGGAATAAGACAAATAAAGAGATGGTAATATACTCTACAACTAATCTGATAGAAATAAGCCTAGGATGATTTGAGAACACAGTGAACTGGAGGGGAGCCAGTTGTTGAGAAGTTGGAAAGTTTTTTGGGGAAAGAATGTTTGAACTGAATCCTGAAGGATGAGAAAGAGTCACCTAGAGGAAAGAATTTCGAGAGGTCATTTGGGTGAAAAGTAACAGCATGGTATGCAGCAGGAAAGGCAAGTAATTTAGTATGGTTCAACCAGAGCATAAAGTACAAAACTAGTGAGTGATAAGAGATGAGACTGGAGAATGAAGCAACAAGCAAATCATGAAAAGCCCATATGCTGTGCAAAGGCAGCTGGACTTTCTTCTGTAGGACCTAGGGAAACTCGGCAGTGACCATTTTTAGTAAGTTCCTCTGACAGAAGAGTAAAGAATGGAAAGGACCAGAGAGGCAAGACCAGAAGCTGTTGACCTAGTCCTGGAGAGAGATTAGTAGGTCTCAACAAAGGTAGTATATGAAGGATGGCAGAAAGAGGACAGGTTCGAAACTACTGAGACCCAAGGCCTTTGTAATGAGCTGCTCTCCAGCCCTTTTTAAAAGTATTTTTCATTTTGAAACAGTGTCTTATTGCCTAGGCTGGGCTTGAACTTGCCATCCTCTTGTATGTGCGTCCCAGAGTGCTGGAATTACAGACATGAGCCACCACACTACTCTTACTTTTCATTGTTTTAACTCAAGATTTACTTTGACCTGTCTAAGCATCAAAGTCTAAAGTGTTGACATAATGGCAGCAGAAAGAGAACAATGGGACAGTATGAGACAATATCATGAGAGTTTATTTCAAATAAGGTATATATTTGTAAAACTTAATTCTGAAAATAATCTTTTTTAAAAAAAAACCCTATGGGGCATGGATGGTTCATGCCTGTAATTCATCTGCTCAGGAGGCTGGGGCAAGAAGAGTGCAATCACAAGTCTAGCCTTTGCAATTTAACAAGACCTTGTCTCAAAATAAAAATAAATCAATAAAACAGGATGGGAGATGGTGATATAGCTCCGTGGCAGAGCATCCTTGGGTTCAATCCCCATTATCCACCCCCTAAAAAAGTTCTTTTTTTTTTTTTTTTTCAGCACTGGGGATTGAACTCACAACCTTGCACCTGCCAGGGCAGGCGCTTAGCCACTGAGCCAATCTCCCAGCCCTAGTTTTTTGAGGCAGGGTTGCCCTATGTAGCTCAGGCCAGCCTTGCGCTCACGTTGTAGCCCAAGCCGGCCTCGAACTCACAAAGCTCCTCCTACCTCAGCCTCCCAAGTGCTGGGATTAAAGGTGTGTGCCACCATGCCCGGCTTAAAAAAATTCTTTTTGCAAGAGGAACCACTTGCCAATGTTGGTTGTTTAGCCTGTTGAGGGTTAATAACTCATGTAGTTTAGCTTGCACTAGGAAATTGTGCAGTGGAAATAAAGTAAATTAGGGTCAGAGTGAGGGAGAAAGGCTCTACCAGCTGTCTCATTTTCCTCTCTTCAAAAGCATAAATACCCTCTAAGCAATCCCACAAAAAAAAAGAAACTTTCTGTGCCAGAAATCTCTGTTTTGCAAAGGAAGAGGCCAGAGAACCATATGGAGTGCAACTAACAATGTTATTCAGTTCAGAATGTAAAAAATCAGCAAGATAAAGTTAGAATAAATGTTAAACAATTAGGGCACAATACAGAATCATTGTGAATTAATTTTCAAATACTTTTCAAAAAGTTTTTAAAGTCACAGATTGATATAATCATTTAAAAATGAATCTTGTCAGAATAAGAATGTATCAGCTTACAAAAGGTTATAATTGAACACAATTATGCAAAGTACATTATTTAAACTGAAATTGGAATTCTTCATACTGGAGGCTTGGAGCATAACTCACTGAAAGAAAACATGACCACCATGCCCAAGACCCAGCACTATAAAAAATCTTAATACTGAATAATTTAATTAGGAAGAAATAGATGATATATTATGCTTAAACAAGAATAGAAAAGGTTACAGGCTTAGATTACATAGATGCGATTATTCTCAAATATAGATGTAAAATGAGTTTTAAATGCTAAATTTACACTGGAATACAATGTCAAGGAAGCAAGGGATAGCAGTGAGAATGTGAAAGAAGTGCCTAATCTCTCTGCAAGTCTTCTTGAGTCTTCCTATAAAATAGCTGTTAAATTCATCTCTTCAACATTTCTAACACCACTAGATCTTAGTCTATTATAACAGTTAATCTCTTCTACTCCACTTTCCTACTGCTTAAACCCTTCCAGCATAATAGTGTCAGATTCTCCGTGAGAATTTTGCCTAATGAATCTGATTATATCTCCACTTTCCAACTAATTTCTCAGATGACCACAGAGATGGTGTCAACAATGAAAACCATGCTTAGTGACTCTAGAACAGATACAGACAAAAAACTAGACGATATTAAGAAAATTATGGAAGGTATGAGTGAGCAAAGGAAAGAAATGGAATTGATAAGACAGATTCAAGCAGATATCAACAATAAAAATTCCATTGAAAGTATCCATGGTAGATGAGGACAGGATTTCAGATATAGAAGACAGGCTTGGGGTTAGTGATCATGAAAAGAAAGATGTCTTAAAAATAATAAAGGACCATAAGAAATCCATCCAGCAGTTTCTAGATGAGTCAAAGAAGAATAACTGAAGATTGGTTGGAGTCAAAGCTGGGGATATAGCTCAGTGGCGCAGTGCCTGCCTGGTAAGCGTGAGGTCCTGCATTCAATTTCTGGTACCCACAAACAAAACAAACCTAAAAGCATTGTGACAAAATACTTGGAAAAAACAAAGGAGGGAAAAAAGAGAATAAAGATGTGTTATTAAAAAAAGATTAATTGGAGTCAGTGAAAATGCAGGACATAGCACAAATGATATAAAAGGAATGTTCACAGACTTCCTAGCAGAAATCTTCTCTGGTAGAGAAAAAGAATTTGACATTCAGATAAGTGAAGCACATAGAACTTGAAGTAACCACAATAAAAAGAAGTCTACATCCAGGCATAACATAGTCAAGTTTCCAGAAATTCGACACAAGAATAGAATCTCAAAAACTGTTAGGAAAAAGAAACAAATCACCTATAAAGGAAAGTCCATCAGAATCACAGCTGACTTCTCAGCACAGATTCTCAAATCAAGGAGAGCTGGGAGTAAAGTATTTCAACCTCTAAAAGAAAACAACCTTAATCCTAGATTGATGTTTCCCCACAAAACTGTCTTTTAAAACTGATGGAGAAATAAGATACTTACATGACAAAGAACATCTGAGGAAATTTCTGACCACCAAACCAGTACTCCAAAATGTTTTGAAGGACATTGTAGATAGAGATAATGAAGACTATGACTCCATGAACCCCAACAGAATGAATCCACCAGGCAAGGCAAGGAATTAAACAGAGAGGGGAAAAAAGGGAGGAGCCAACAACAGGAAAATAACATGACAAGGATAAGTCAATACATATCAGTTATAACTATCAATTTTAATGGTCTCAATTCACCAATCAAAAAACACAGACTGGCATAATGAATAAAGAAGAAAGATCCAAAAAATATGCTGCATATAAGAAACACATTTAACTCAAAAAGAAATTCATAGATTGAAAGTCAAAGGATGAAAAACAATACTCCTTGAGACAGGAACCCAGAAAACAGTAGGGGTAGGTATTCCGTTTGTAGACAAAGTCAATTTTGAACCAAGACTGATTAAGAGAGACAAATAATGTCAATACATCATTGTAAAGGGAATAACCCAGGAGGAAGTGATAAGAATACATACGCAACAAAAACCAGTGCAACCAACTATATAAAACAAGTATCAATGGACATTAAAAATCAAATAAGCACTACTATAATTGTATTTGAGGATCTCAATACTCCACTGTCACAAAAAAGACAGATCAACTAGACAAAAAATATTAGAACCCAATCAAACTTTTAAACAAATGGACTTAGTAGATGTCTACAGAATGCTCCAACCCACAACATTAGAATAGACATAATCCACAGCCGCACTCAGGATGTTCTCCAAAACAGACTACATACTAGTTCATCGAATCTGCTTAAGTAAATACAATGGAATTGAAATTATGCCATGTATATTATCAGACCATAGTGAAATGGAATTGGAATTCAATGGTAAGAGAAATCACAAAAACTTCATAAACACACCGTAATTAAATACCACTCTTCTGAACAACCAAATGGGTCACAGATAAATTAAATAAGAAATTAGACAATTTCTACAATTAAATAATTATGACAATACAACATACTGGAACTCATGGGACACAATGAAAGCAGCCCTAAGAGGGACATTTATAGCTGTAAATACCCATATCAGGAAAACAGAGCAAGTGCAAATAAACAACTTAATGATGAACCTCAAACTTCTAGAAACAGAAGCGCAGGTTAAGCCAAAAGCTCATATGAAGGAGGAAATTATAGAGATCAGAGCAGAAATTAATATGTCAGAGGTCACAAAAACAATACAAAGAATCAATGAATCAAAGAGTTAGTTCTTTGAAAAATTAAATGAAATCAGCAAAGCCTTAGCCAACCTAATCAAAAAAAGGAAAGAAAAGACTCAAATCCACACAACTAAGAATGAAAAGGGCAAATTCACAGCAAACCCTGAAGAAATCCAGAAGGTCATCTATACCTACTTTGAGAACTTGCATTCTAATAAGATGACAGAAGACATGGACAGATTCCTAGAAACATATGAATTACCAAAGCTACATAAGAAGATATAAAAATCCTAAATAAACCAATATTGATCAATGAAATCAAAGAGATAAGAATATATACGCAACAAAAACCTACCAACAAAGAAACATCCAGAACCTGATGAATTCACTGCTGAATTCTGCAAGAAATTTACAGAAGACCTCATACCACTACTTCTCAAACTCTTTAACAAAATTGAAAGGGAAGCAATACTCTCAAATTCATTCTGGAAGAAAAGCAGAGAAAGACTGAACCAAAAAAGAGAACTACAGACCAGTATCCTGAATAAACATAGATACAGAAATCCTCAATATGATACTGGCAAACAGAATGCAGCTAAACTTCAAAAAGATTATACGCCATGACCAAGTTGGATTGATCCCAGGGATACAAAGATGGTTTGACATACGTAAATCAGTAAATGTAATACACCATCTTAACAGAGCCAAGGACAAAAACCAGATGATCATCTCATTAGATGCAGAAAATACTTTTGAAAAAGTCCAACACCCATTCATGATAAAAACACTATAGAAAATTGGAATAGGTGGTCTTTATCTCAATCTGATAAAAGTCATCTACAATAAACCAACAGCCGACATCATACTAAATGGACAAAAATTGAAAGCTTTGCTCTAAAATCAGGAACAAGACAAGGATGTTCACTGCCTCCATTCTTATTCAAAATAGTCCTGGAAACTTTAGATAGAGCAATTAGACAAGAGAAAGAAATGAAAAGAATAAGGCTAGGAAAGGAAGCAGTTAAATAATCATTGCTTACAGATGACATGATACACTACATAGAAGACTCCAAAAATTTCACTGAAAAACTGCTAGATTTAATAAGCAAATTCAGTAGCATAGCCGGATGCAAGATTAACACTCAGAAATAAAAAGCCTTCCTGTACATGAATAAGAAACTCACTGAGGGAGTAATTAGGGAAACAATACCTTTCAAAATAGCATCCAAATAAATGAAATACCTAGGAATAAATCTAATGAAGGATGTAAAATACCTCCACATAGAAAACTACAGTAATCTTAAAAAGGAGATCAAAGAAGATATTAGAGAATGGAAAAGTATTCCTTGTTCTTGGGTAAGAAGATCCAATATAGTGAAAATGGCCATAAATCCAAAACTGTTATACAGATTTAGTATAATTTCAATCAAAATTCCAACAGCATGGCTCACAGAATTAGAGAAAACAATCCTAAAATTCATTTGGAAACAGAAGAGACCTAAAATATCAAAGGCATTTCTGGGTAACAAAGGAAAGGCAGAGGGAATCACAATTTCTGACTTAAAATTATATTCTAACGCTAAGGTGGTAAAAGCAGCATGGTACTGACAAAAAACAAACAAACAAACAAACAAACAAACAAAAACAGACCCCAAGTTTGATGGAACAGATTAGAATATACAAAAACAACTCTAGACACACTCAGTCATCTTATCTTTGACAAAGCTGTCAAACACATTGACTGGAAGAAAGATAGTCTCTTTAATAAATGGTACTGGAAAAACTGGTTTTGCACATGCTGAAGATTAAAATTGGGTTCATATCTTTCACCATGCACTAAACTAAATTCGAAATGGATCAAAAAATCTAAATATTAAAACAGAAACATTAAATCTGATGGAAGATAAGATAGGTAAAATTGTTGAAGACACTGGCATAGGCAAGGACTTTATGAATAAAACACCAAACGCACAGGAACTATCACAAAGAATCAATGACTGGGATATCATCTTACTTAAAAGATTTTGCACAGCAAGGGAAACCACCAACAGAGTGAAGAGACAACCCACAATGTGAGAAACAATGTTTGCCAGCTTTTAGTCAGACAAAGGGCTGCTATCTAGAGCATATGAAGAACTCAAAAAAATCAGACCTCCCAAATTTAAAGACCCAATCAAAAAATGGGCATCTTAGATATATATGCACTTCTCAGATGAAGAATTACAAACAGCAAATAAATATATGAAAACATGTTAGACATTACTAGTCATCTGAGAGATGCAAATTAAAACAACGAGATTTTGTCTCACCCCAGAAAGATGGGTTGTTATGAAGAAATCAACACATAACAAATGCTGGAGGGCTGTGGGGCAAAATGAACCCATGGGAGTATAGACTGGTACTACCACTGTGGAAATCAATGTAAAGATCCCTCAAAATACTAGGATTGCAAGTCCCATTAGGGCCAGGTATTCCCCTTCTGGTTATCTTCCCAGAAGAATTAAAAACACTGTATCACAGCAAAATATGTGCACATGTGTTTATAGCAGCTCAAATTGTAATAACTAGATCTTAGAAAAAACTCACATGCCCATCAACGGATGAATGGATAAAAAAGATGTGGCCTTTTTTTTTTTTTACAATGGAGTATGACTCAGTCATAAAGAAGGATAAACTGGAGACTTTTATAGGTAAATACATGCAACTTGAGTTCATACTCATAAGTGAAATAAACCAAATTCACATGTATAAACATCGTATTGTCTCCCTAGTGTGAGAAGCCAAAAGAGTAAATAAAATCCAAAATATACAATTGTCATTGTAAAATGGGAAGAGATTGTTCAAAAGAAAAGAGAAACTGGTATGTGGGAAAGGAGAAAAGAATGAAGGGAAAAAAATACATAAAATGTATACATATATATTATATATACATTTATATACAAGATAGGTAAGACAGTTACACTACTAATTTCACTTGCTTCATTGAATGAAAGGTTTGTGCTAATATTGTTTGGACAATTTAAAGTCTGTATCTTGTACTTTGAGTAACTGATTTAAAGATAACAATACACAATATATTAACCATTGTTACTCTCCTGTTATCTTGCTTTGAATTTTGGGGCTTTGTTCTCTTTAAAATAAAATTTAAAGAAAAGAACACTGTGTGAAAATCCTTGTGAAGAATTTAATTTTATCCATTCTTAAGTTTGTAGTAGTAGCTCATATAGTTTTATTTGTTTCTTAATGACTAATGATGTTACCTTTCTATGTTCTTAGTTGCCATCCATGTATTTTCTTTGTTAAAGTGTTCAAATCTTTTGCTCACTTTATGGTCTTTTTCTTGTTATTGCTTGTGATTCCTTGCTCTGGAGAACTGTACACATAGTGCAAATATAAATCTTTATCATATTATGATTTGCAAGTATTTTCTCCCATTCTGTGGCTTGTCTCTCTATTCTCTTAATAGTATTTTTCAAGAGCACAGAGTTAAGCCAAGTATGATGGCACACAGTTGTATTCCCATCACTCTGAAAGGCTGCGGCAAAAAGACTACAAGTTCAAGCCTAGTTGGGGCAACTTAGAGACTTAACAAGAACCTGTTTCAAAATAAAAAATAAAAGGGGTGGGAGATAGAGAACAATGCCTAGCCCCTAGTATCATGACAGTGGGGGTGGGGGAGCACAGGCTTATGATTTGGCTGAAGTTCAATTTTAACTGTTTCATGGATTGTACTATTATTATCACAAATACTTCTTCCTAAACCATATATATATATTAATATATATGAGAGAATGAACTTGGGTATATAAGGGTAGCCAATTGTGTCAATTGCATTTGTTAAAACCTTTGTCTTTTTTCCACTGAAATCCTAGTAACTTTTATCAGCAGTCATTTTTTTCATCTCTGTGAGTTTCTCTCTTAATTTTCAATTTTGTACCATTGATCTAATCTCTATCTTTATATGAGTACTACACTGTGTTTTTTTTTGTTTTCTATAACCCTTACATCGTTTAAAATTTTTTATTAGTACATTTTGTAGCAGATAATGTATACATGTTCATTTTTGTATTGAATCTTTAAATTTGGAGGACCTTATTGTTTCAATTCTTTGAACATTATAGATAAATAGAAGTCCTTTGTCTGAGGGACAGTTGAGCAAAATCTTTTCCCAGTCTGTGGGTTTTCTTTTCACTCTGTTGGTGATTTATTTTGACATGCAAAAACTTTTTTAAAAAATGAGATCCCAGTTGTTGATTCTTTGAAGTACTTCCCATGCAGTTTGGTTTTTGTTCATGAACTCTCGGCCTACACCTATGTCCTCGACGTAATCCATTGTCTTCCAGTAGGTTTAGTGTTTCTGTCTTAATATTTAGATTTTTGATTCATTTTTACTTCAGTTTAGGGCACGATGATAGGCATGTGTCTAGTTTAAGTCTTCAGCATGTAGCAATCCAGCATTTCCAACAACACTTACTAAAGAGGCTGTCTTTCTTTCAGTGAATATGTTTGGCCTCTGTTTTTTTTTGTTTTGTTTTGTTTTGTTTTTGTTTTTTTTGTGGCACCAGGGATCAAACTCACAACTTTGCGCGTGCCAGACAGGCGTTTAAGCCACTGAGCCAAACTCCTGGCCCTAGTTTTTTTGAGACAGGGTCGAACTATGTAGCTCAGGCCGGTCTTGTGCTCATGTTGTAGCCCAAGCCAGCCTTGGACTCACAACGCTCCACCTAACTTAGCCTCCGGAGTGCTGGGATTAAAGGCGTGCGCCACCACGCCCAGCTCCTCCTGTTATGGTTTGAGTCCGGAAGTTCCCCAAAAGTCTCATGCAGCCACGGAGGTGGTCTTCTAGAGTTTGTGAATGACTCATGGTCCAATACTGGGTTTATGGGTGTGTGTACTATACCCAAGTTGCTGTGGTCTACATACAATAAAAGGGACAGAAAGAGTCTTCTTTCTGTGCTACTCTCCTTTTGCTCTTGTTGCTTGTGCTCTTTTTCAACACCATGAACTTGCCATGTGCCATTTTGCCTTGTAGCCAGCGGATTATGGACTAAAATCTCCACAAATTGTGAGCTAACTAAACCTTTCCTTTCTTAACTTTGGGTGTCAGCTATTTTGTTTCAGCAAAGAGATAAAAGTAACTCAGACAGCCCCTTTGTCATAGGTAAGGTGGCTGAGTGTGTTTGTATTCTGTTCCATTGATCCTTAGGTCTGTTTCTTTGCCAATGCCATGCTGATTTTTTTAATAGCAGCTTTGTAGCACAATTTCAAGTCTGCAATTGTGAGGCTTCCTGCCTTGCCTTTGTTGCCCAGGATTGCATTTGCTAGTCTAGGCCTCTGATGGTTTCATACAAATTTTAGGAATGTTTTCTCTAGACCTGTGAGGTATGCTAATGGTATTTTGATCGTGATTGCATTAAATCTGTGTAACAGTTTTAGGAGTACGGCCATTTTCCCAATGCTGGTTCTTCCTGTCCACGAGCAAGGAATATCTTTCCATTTTCTGAACTCCTCCTCAATTTCTTTTTTCAGAGTACTGTACTATAATTTTCAATGTATAAATCTTTTACTTCCTTTGTTAGATTGATTCCTAAGTATCTCTTTTTTTTATGTTATTGTGAAGCATGTGTTATCCCTAATTTCTCTCTCAGTGAGTTTGCTGTTTGTGTACAGGAATGCTATTGACTATTGAGTACTGGCTTTGTACTCAACTTTGTACCCACCACTGAATTTGCTTATTAGGTCTAGAAGTTTGTTTGTGGAGTTTTGGGGATCTTCTATGTAGAGTATCATGCCATCTGTGAATAATGATAATTTAACTTCTTTCTTTCCTATCTTTATTCCTTTTATTTCTCTCTCTTGTCTAATTGCTCTGGCTAATGTTTCCAGAACCCTATTATTGAATAGAGATAGTGATAGTGGACAACTTTGTCTCATTCCTGATTTTATAGTGAAAGATTTCAATTTTTGACCATTTAGTATGATGTTTGCTGATCGTTGGTCATAGATGGCTTTTATCACATTGAGATAAAGACCATCTATTCCGATTTTATCTAGGGTTTTTACCATTAATGAGTGTGGGACTTTATCAAAAGCTTTTTCTTCATCTGTTGAGATGATCATGTGATTTTTGTCTTTCACTCTGTTAGTATGGTGTATTACATTTATTGATTTGCCTATGTTGAAACATCCCCGCATTCCTGGAATGAATCCTTGGTTGTGATGCATATTATCCTTGATGATTTGCTGCATTCTGTTTGTTAGTATTTTATTCAGAATTTTAGCATCTATGTTCATTAGAAAGATTGGCCTGTAATTTTCTTTTTTGGTTCAGTCTTTCTCTGGTTTTGGTATCAAGATAATATTTGCTTCACAGAATGAATTAGGGAAAACTGTTTCCCTTTCAATTTCATTAGAGTGTGAGGGAGAATTGGTATTAAATCATCTCTAAATTTTTTGTAGAATTCAGCTGAGAATCCAGCAGGACCTGGACTTTTTTGTTGGTAAGTTATTAATTACACTTTCAATTTCTTTAACTGATACTGGATTATTCAGAAGTTTTCTGTTTTCTTGATTTAGCTCTGTTAATTCATGTTTCTAGGAAGCTATCTGTTTCTACTGTGTTTTTGATCCTATGAGAGTAAAGGTTTTCAAAGTAGTTACTTTTTAATTATTTCCACAGGATCTGTAATGATTTCAAACTTTTCATTCTTTATTGCATGAATTTGACTTTCTTCTTTTCTTTTTTTGATAAGATTGCTTAGGGATTTATAAATTTTATTTATTCTTCCAAAGAACCATCTTTTGATTCATGAATTTTTTATTGTTTTATTAGTCTCAATTGTGTTAAATTTTGTTCTGATCTTCATAATTTTCTCACTTCTTTGGACTTTGGGCTTGACTTGTTCCTCTTTTTCTAGAAGTTTGAGGTGTAGCCTCAGGTTTTTTATTTGTGCTCTCTCTGTTTTCTTCATATGAGAATTAATTGCTATGAATTTCTCTCTGAGAACTGGTTTCATTGCATCCCACAGGTTCTGGTAAGTTGTGTTTGCAGTTTTGTTTGATTGTATATACTGTTTAATTTCTTCTTTGATTTCTTTTGTGAACCATTGGTTGTTCAGTAGGATGCTATTTAATTTCCATGTGTTTATGGAGCTCTTTTGCAGGTTCCTTTGTCATTAATTTCCAATTTCACTGAACTGATATCAGATAGTATACATAGGATAATTGTAATTCTTTTGCATTTACTTAAGCATATTCTTTGGGCTAGTATATGGTCTATTTTAAAGAATGCCCCATGTGCAACTGAAAAGAATGTGTATTCTGATATTGTTGGTTGGAACACTCTGTACACATCTACTAAGTCCATTTTTTCACAAGTTCAATTGAGTTCTGTTGTTCCTTTGCTGGTTTTTTGTCTAGCTGATCTTCCTCTTTGTGACAATGAGATGTTAATGTCCCTCATCATAACTGTATTATTGCTCATTTGATTTTCCATGTCTATTAGTATTTACCTTACATAGTCGGGTGCTCCCATACTAGGTACATATATATTTATGATTTTTATATCTTCCTCTTGAAATTTTTCCCTAATGAGTATGTAGTGATCTTTTTTATTGCTTTTGATCATTCTTGGTCTGAAGTTCACACTGTCTGCAAGTAGAATAACTACGTCTGTTTTTTTCTGGGTTCCTATCACATGGAGCACTATTTTTCATCCTTTGACTTTCAGTCTATGAATTTTCTCTTGAGTTAAATATATTTCTTGCATACAGTATGTAGTTGGATTTTGTTTTTTGATCCACTCTGCCAATTTGTTTCTTTTGATTGGTGCATTGAGGTCATTCTTGTTAATGATTATAACTGATATGTATTTGCTTTTGTTTGTCACGTTGTCTTTCTGCTGTTGGTTCCCTACTTTTGCCCCTCGGCTCAATTGCTTGTGCTGCTTGTTGGTTTCTTTCTGTTGTTGTTCTTGGAATTGTGATAATTTCTATCTCTTTCTAGAATGTCTTTCATTACTCTTTGTAGGGTTGGTTGGGTGGTCATGAAGGTTTTCAGTTGTTTTGTTCATAGCAGTATCTTATTTCTCCATTGATTTTCAAAGATAGCTTTGCAGGGTACATCAATATGGATTGGAAGTTATTTTCTTTCAGTACTTGAATTACTTCACTCCATACTTTTCTTGACTTGATGTTTTGTGTTGAGAAGTCCGCCATGATTCTGTTACTATTCTGTTCTTATGCTGAATTTTGAGATCTAGGTTACTATATGTCGAGGTGTAGATTTATTTTGGTAATGGCTAATTGGCCAGCTATATGCGTCGCTTATCTGTAGTCAGTTTCTTTTCCCATGTTTGGGAAATTTTCTGCTATTACTTTTGCATATAGTCTTTTCATGTCATTTGTGTTGTCTCCTTTAGTGTTGACACCTATCAGTCTTATGTTGCTGTTCTTTGCATCATCCTGCAGTTGCTGGATTGTTATTTCCTGATTCCTTGTTATTTTTAAGAGATCTTTCCTTTCATGATCACTAGCCGCAATCATGTCTTCAAAGTCTTAGAGTGTATCTTGAAATTCATTTATGTGGTTTTGCCAGTTTTCAGTGGAATTTTTGATTTCTGGGATATCTCCTTGAATCTGTTCCATGTATTCTAATTGTTTCCTATATTGTTCATTCAAGGTTTCCATCATTTTCCTATGCTTCTTTATTTTTTATCTATGTCTTCTTTGGATATGCTCACCAATTCTTTCATTATGGGTATCATTTCTGTTTTTACCTGAACAATTATTTCTGAGCTGATTTTCTTTACAGCTTCCTGGAGTTGTTTCTTTACTTCCATTGCTATCAGTTCAGAAGTTTCAGGTGTGAGATATCCAAATTCATCCATGTCTATGACTCCTGTACTTGATCTGGATGAGTTGGAAGTTTGAGATTGCATTTTGTTTTTTCGTTTTTGCATCTTCCTGTGTTCCTTCAAATCAGCCAGATGTCAAGTCCTAGTTGCTTCCTGCACTAGCAGCCTGTCCAGTATTGGGCCCCACTGAGGGTTGCCAATGGATGTAGGTCTCTGGGCCCAGACTCCTGGTCCTCATAGGCTGCAGAGATAGTTCCCTGGTGTGGGAGGGTCACTGGAGGAGGACTCCAAGTCCCCACAGGCCTCACCAAATGTTCCCAGGTGACTGTGGATTGCTGTGTGCAGACTCCCAGTCCTGTTGGTTCTCACCAAGGGTTCCTGGATGACTGCAGGTTGCTGGGCATGGACTCCGGGTTCCCACAGGCCTCAGAGATGGTTCTCAGGTGTGGATTTGTTGCAAGACCCAGAATCCAAACCCCTGGGGGCCTCACCAAGGGTTCCCAGATGAATGCTGATCACTGAATGCAAACAGCTGTTCCCCATGGGCCTTGTGGACCTCTGAGACAGTTCCCGGATATGGGTGGGTCACTGGAGGCAGACTCTCAGTTCTTGTGGGCCTCACTGAGAGTTCCCAGATGACTACGGGTTTCTGGGTGCTGACTCCCATCTCTGTCGGCCTCATAGATGGTTCCTCGGCGTGGATGGGTTGCTGGGTGCAGTTTCCCTGTCCCCAGGAGCCTCACCTATGGTTCCTGGGTGTGCTCTTGTCACTGGGCACAACTTCCCAGTCCCTGTGGGCCTCACTGTGGGTTCCCAGATGACTGTGGGTCTCTGGACATAGACTCCTCATCCCCACAGGCCTCAAAGAAGGATTTTCTGAATAAAAAATTATATCTTCTGTAAATAAAGATGGTTTTACCACTCTTTTTTCCAATCTGGATGCTTTTTTTTCCTCCCTCTTTCTTTCCTTTTTCTCTTTACCTTCACATTCTTTGAGAAACTTTAGTACAGTTGGTGAAAGTAGGCATTCATGTCTTGTTCCTGATCGGAAACAGAAAGCAACCTATCTGCCACTATTAAACTTATTGTTAGTGGTAATGTTTCATAGATCCTTTTTCTGGTTGAGAGTGTTTCTTTCTATTCTTAGGTTACAGAGAGTCTTTTTCTTAAAATCAGAAGTCGTTTCGGGATCTTTTAAAAATCCCTTTTCTGTATTAATTGAACTGCTCATATGGCTTTTCTTTTTTAGTTTATATACATGGTAAATTGCTTTAATTTTTTTGTTAAACTCTACTTGGTCTTAATGCATTATCCTTTTACTATGCTGTTGATTCAGTTTGTTAAATTTTTGTTAAGATTTTATTCTTAGATATTTTTGTATCCATATTCAGTTAATGATACGGGTGTGTGTGTGTGTGTGTGTGTGTGTGTGATGCTGAGGAGCAAACTCGGGTAAGTCTTTGAGCATGCTAAGCAACCACTCTACCACCAAGGTGCAACCAAGTTCTATTTTCTTTTATTATAGTCTTTTTTTCTTCTTTATTGTCTTTTTGTCTTCCTTCTTCTTCTCCTTCTTCTCTTCTCTTCTCTTCTCTTCTCTTCTCTTCTCTTCTCTTCTCTGCCCTGCCCTGCCCTGCCCTGCCCTGCCCTTGCCTTCCTTTCCCTTCCCTTCCCTTCCCTTCTCTTTCCTTCCTTCCTTCCTTCCTTCCTTTCTTTGAGGTACTGTAGTCCAAACTTAGGGCCTTCACACTGTAGTACATAACTGGCACAACTTTTATTTTTTATTTTCAGACAGTCTAGCTAAATTGAGCTGAGCTGAAACTTACCATCCTCCTTTCTCCTTCAGATTCCCAGAGTGCTGGGATTATATAGTTGTTCCACCATGCCTGGCTGCTTCTTTATATGGTAATGTTGACCTGGTATATTATTTCATACAATATCTCTTCTGTTAAACATTCTGGATGGATTTGTGCAAAATTTGTTTAGACTCAGTATTATTTTGCCCTGAAGTATTTTGTAGCCTTCCAAAGGAAAGCCATCTGGATCTGGAGTTTTCTTTATGTTTTTAGATTAGAAATTCAGCTCCTTTAATAGATGGAAGACAATTCAGTTTATCTATTTTTTCTTCAACAAGCCTCTTGTTTTCCAAGGAATTTGTCCATTTAATGTGTTATTAAATTTATTGCACCAAAGTTATTCACAAAACTCTTGTTTTCACTCATCTGTAGATTATGTGATGGTCTCTTTATGTCTTTTTCCCCTTCTCTTTAATTCTTTATTCTTTTTCTTCTCTTGTGTTCTCTTTTTCTTTTCCATTCTTGATATTGGTAAATTGTTTCTTCTCTTTATCTCAGTTTATTTAGAAATTTACCAATTTTATCCATATTCTCAAAGAACCAGCTTTTTATTTTATACATTTTCTCTATTTTTTTTGCTATTTTTTATTCCATTGATTTCTATTCTTTTCTTTATTATTTCTTTTTCTGTTCACTTTGGGTTTAACCCAGTGATAGTGGACCTTTAGGGAAATTTTTTTGAACATTGCAACCCCAAACCCACTTATTTATCACAAAGTGCCAACGTTGTGATTAATGAATGCTCAGCTCCTGAGATAATGAGGGGGCAACAGGGACAACTTGGCTTGAGTGCCGATGGAGGACTGCATGCCCACTGCTGTGGCATCCATTTCATAGGTTCACCACCACTGGCTTAGCTTGTTCTTTTTTAGTTTTATATGGTGAAAATAGGAGTCACTGATTTGAAACCTTTTGTTTCTCCTAATAAACATGTTTAATGCTGTAAATTTTCTCATAACATCTGCTTTAGTGGCATTCAACAAAGCAGTATTGAGTTTTTATTACCCTTTAGTTCAAAGTATTCTCTAGTTTACTTTTTTCAATTCTAAGTCCATGGGTTATGTGCTATTCATTTTTCATATATTTATGAATATTTCAATTTTTTCTTATTATTGTGATCAGAAATCATAACTTTTTAATTTATTGAGACATTTTTTACTTTACAGCATGTGGTCTTTTTTTTGAACTGCAAATTGTACCCAGGGCCTTTTCATGGAGCTGCACTCTCAGTCACCCCTAACCTTTAAGACAGGGTCTCACTTAGCTTTCCAATTTGGGCTTGACCTTGAGTTTCTCCTGCCTCAGCTTCCTAAATACTGAGACATATGATCTATCTCGCTAAATGTTCTATGTGCCCTTGAAAATAATGTATGGCCTGCTGTTGTGTGGAATAGTCTATAGTAATGTCAGTCAGGTCAAGTTGGTAATTGTATTCTTCAGGTTTTTTATCTTTGCTGATTTTTCTCTTTTTGTTTCATCAATTATTGGAAAATGACTACTGTAATCTCTCACCAGAAATGTGGATTTCTCTACTTTTCATTGTATGGTAGTTCTATCTATTATAGTTTCCTATAGCTGGAAGCTCTGTTATTAATAAAAAGATTGTCATGTCCTTCTAATAGATTGAAAATATTACCATTGTAAAATAACCTTCTTTATCTCCAGTAATATTCTTTGCTGTAAAATATGTTTAGTTTAATATTAATGTGGATTTCTTTTGTTTAGTGTTAATGTGACATATCTTTTCTGTTGTTTTGTTTTTAATTTGCTTATATCTTCATGTTAAAATGTATTTTTATTTTGTTTTTGAGGCAATGTCCCACTGGAGACACAGGTTAGACTTGAACTGGAGATCCTCCTACTTTAGCCTTCCAAGTGCTGGGATTGCAGGCATTTGCCACCAAGCCCAGTTTAAATACATTTTTTTTGTAAGCAGAATATAATCACATTTTTCTTTCTCATTTAATTTGACTATTTCTATCTTTTAAATGAGTCTTTACTTACATTTGCATTTAATGGCTAACATGGTTTTGCTTATTTTTATCACCTTGTCTCATGCTATCTCTCTCATCTGTCCTTTGCCTCTTTTTTCCTCTATTAAATGTTTTTATTCTTTTATTTTATCTTTTTTTTTTTTTTTTTTTTTTTTTTTTTTTTTTTTTTTTTTTTTTTTTTTTTTTTTTTTTTTTTTTTTTTTTTTTTTTTTTTTTTTTTTTTTTTTTT
>RJWM01030021.1:0-23839 GCA_004363535.1 Dasyprocta punctata
AAAACTGATTTTATCGATTTCTATAGGTTTCCTACCAATAAATTGAACTGATTTCCTGGAATAGGGAACAGTGTTCCCATATCTCTAGGTTTCTTCTCAAGGTCTCTCACTATTCTTTGTCTCTGTCTTCCCACTGTTTTTGACAGAAAAGTTAAAAATCAACCGTCTGATGCTCTGTTAAGGCAAGATATGCTCACCCAGCTAACCGCATAGTTAGACCATTAGATTCAGCCTTGACTGACCATGTCAGCTGCAATTTAGACACAGCCCAACCTGACTCAGTCTGATCCCATCCATCTGGGCTTCCTGTAGTGTCTGACATAAAAACATATTCTGTTTTCAAAGACTGTCCAACCAAGACAAACTAGTCAAGGACATGCTTAGTTTCAACCACGCCTTCACTCACAGTTCACTCCCTATATTCTCATCCCTTATGATACACAACCCCTCTAACTAACCTGCCTCGAACAAACCACTTGACAACATATGAACTGATTTATGTAACCAGTTATATGATAACCTGCTACCAGCTTTTGTACTTCCTGCTTTCAAAATATATATGTTTCTGTTTCACTCTCAGTTGGGGCTGGTGATTTGGATTTGGTCCCACCAGGCTGCTAGCATAATAAACAGTTGCCTTCCAACTCATCAGTGCCAAGAATCTTCCATTTGGTTTGATATCCAATTGTTGCAACACGTTGTTTGTGCTCCCCGACTCTTGGGAGAATTTACACTGCTGGTGTGAGTGGTTTCCATTGGTAGAAGGCAATTTTCTCCTTTTTCTTTGGAAGTTAAAAATAAGAACCAAGGAAAAACAAGATTGGAGTGCAAATATTTGGAGAGGATGTGCAATTCATTTTGGTGACCCGAAATCATGAAGTTTAGACAGTAATTAATAAAATCAGAAACTGCTACTGTAAATTCACCTTTTATTTCAATTTTCTTTTGGAAATCTCAGCTAGTATATTTTATTACCTTCCTACCTCCAGAACTAGAAATGAGAAAATGTTCTTAGGCAGCTGATACTTTTAGATTAACTTGTCATATATGATGTGTTGAAACTGCCTATAAATCACTTAATTCCATTGTAGAATTAATGTTTCTTGGTATTTCTCAGGAACTGTACATCTCACAATTAAGAAGGAGAAACCAGGATTGTATGATAAAGCAGAGACAAGCAGCTCGAAGGAAAGATTTTACTGCAATGGCTTGTTTTGTAGCAATAAATATTTTAAATTATTTTCAGACTTAACATTTTCCACAGAAAATATTCCACGTTGTCACTACTCCTTGTTTTGGAAACATAGTTTCATGAGCTGGAGAAAAATATGTGGTCCACCTGTGGTTCTTCCTCAGCTCTGTGACTTATGGAAGAGTTTAACATGCTCAGGCGACTATGTGGCTGTTTATTTGTGTCCAAACTGGGGTGTCATACATAAAGGAAGAGTTTATGTTTGTAAGTGCATCTTAGAAAGATCAGCTCTGTGACTTATGGAAGAGTTTAACATGCTCAGGCGACTATGTGGCTGTTTATTTGTGTCCAAACTGGGGTGTCATACATAAAGGAAGAGTTTATGTTTGTAAGTGCATCTTAGAAAGATCTTACCACTTATGTTCCAGAAATACTTTATTTAAACATACAATATTATTTTACCTTTCACAATGGTTTAATCTCATGTTTTGTATGTGTTTGCTTAAAGCAATATTTCCCTGAATCAAAAATAAATGAAGCATCTTAATTCAGAGCATTCTACTTCACAAAAACTGGAATATATGCCATGATGTTGAATACCTGATGTGTTCTGTTTGGGTTTTCTTTTTTTTTTTTTTTTTTCTTTTTTCATTTTGGCATAAATCAAATTCAGGACTCTGTGTTTGCAAGGTGAATTCTTAATTTTGCTTTATTAGACACCCCACAGGGCGTGGGGTTTTGAGTTCCAGCCCCCTAATCTTAGTAAAAACCCTACAGGCATAAATGTCTTGCAAACATTCAGTTGAATACAGATTTGTGTGCCCTTTTGTGACTTAGGTGATCAAAATCAGTGGGTATTATGCTTTGTGTGTGTATGTGTGTGTATGTGTGTGTATGTGAGTGTTTGTGCATATTATGCTTTGTGTGTGTGTGTGTGTGTATTATGCTTTGGGTGTGTGTGTGTCTGTGTGTGTTACTAGTAAATAAACACAGAGTCTTTGAACTGAGTTACATACCCAAACTTTTTCTTACATTTTATGTTGAGGTAGGGTCTCACTTTATTATAAGTTAAGACAAATATAGTGAAGAGTAAAGTATATTTTTGATCGTTCATGACACTACATGGACAAACTTGAGATAAATTGCCTCATAGAGTTGTATTTTAAACATGAGGGATGCACCATCTGCGAGGTAATTCACTGACGGCAATGACTCCTGTCTCTCATTATCTTGAGGCAGCTGCTGAAAGTCCTTATCATTACAGCTCAGTCATAGATCATTGTTGTCATCCCACTTTTCAACTCCTAAGTCACCTTTTACGGCATGGTGAGTTTGCATTCATTTCTATATGTTAAGATTTTCCAAATCACTACTAGCATTTTCATTGTCATCTCAAATTCATTTAAAAAAGGAGGTTGTTTAATACTTGCTTCTGCTAAAGTGAAAGTAACTACGATTTATGTGTTTTAAATGTGGAAGCGAGTTTAAAAAAAGAATAATTGCTCTAAGGCTATAGCTGCACAGCTGGATCCAAAAAGAGATTAATTCAGTAACAGATGTTTATTGAGTACCTGGTTACATAAGGAAACAAAAGCTAATTGTGACATTTGTATGCAGGAAAATTATGGGGATAAATGAAGTCTTTTGGCAAGAACTCACCCCCTAAGACACTGCCATGTAACTTGGATGCTTTCTTACTCCTAAAACTACACATACACTTTAATTCACCACCAAGTGCATTTTTAATACACATGGAATTGGCCCCTTCTACACAGGGGTGGGAATAAATTGACTTTTAACCAGAAAATGTATATGATTGTCTGCAAATAATAATTACTTACATTATAATTTGTTTGTTGCACATTAACATCTACATTTGCAAGCTTGTAAAACAGCTGTAAGGAAAGGAAAATCACAAACTAGACAGTAACAGATAACCTAGAAGAGTGTTCAATAAAAAGCACATAGTGTTCCAGTGAAAATATCTTTTGATCCATTATGAAATCTTTTGGAAAGTTTCCTTGTAGCACATTCATACTCTCAGTTTTAAACTTTGAAAGGCCTCCTGTTTTAGGAACGTTGTTTTGAATTAAGATTGCAAACTTATTCCTTTTATAGATCAGCATCATTACGGTGGACTGAAAAATGATGGGTCAATTTAAACATCAGCTGAATTGAATCAGCATGGTGCTGAATGTAGATGGCCCACTTGAGGACTATTGCCACAATAAAAGGAGATGTGGAGAGAAAGAGTTGTTCGGTGCTGTTGGTTCTCCTGTTGCCATGGGTTCTCCTGGAGAAGCTTGCTGATCTTCTTTCCTGATATGAACTTGGCTGTTCTCATCTTCAGGGGAGCTCAGGGGCTTCTTGTCACTGGGAGTGGCTGTGGTTCACTTTTGGGGAGCTCTGTTCCTTACACTGAGCATCGCTTCCTGGCTCTGGAGGTGAAGATGTGTGCTCTTCAATCTCCAGGAGAAGTCTGTCATGCTGGCTTCCTGACATGAACTTGGCTATTCTCATTGTTGGTGGAGCTTGGAACCTTGTTGTTGCTGAGGATGGCTATGGTACTTTTCATGGGTACTTTTTGAGCATCACTTCTTGGCTCCAGTGCAAGTCCTTCAGCCTACTGGCACAGACTTTCTAGCTTCCACTGAGGACCTTTGGACCCTCCTAATGCAGATCTTTGAAATAGACTTGCATGGGACATTGTTGTGGACTCTAGGATTTCACTTGGACTCATGAAGAGAGTCATTGTCATGGGCTCTAAGTCTTCAGCTGGACTCATGCAGGACATTGCTGTGGGACCCGGGCCCTCAGTTGGATTCCTTGGGTCTTAGTGTTTGGACAGATTTCCTGCACTTCTTGTATTTAACTCTTTGGGAGACAATTATAAAATAATACCATAAATAATGTGTCTTGTATGTAACTGTTTCCCTTGTAAACCCTGACTCAGCAAAAGTGAGTGGAGCTATTGCTGTGATGTTGCCTTTTCATGTGGCTTAAGAGCCTTCAGAATTAATTTGGAAAGGTTTTGAGAGACTGGTCAAAAAAAAAACACAGTCCCTGTATGCTGCTCCTCTGTTAGAGAATTTGGTTGGAGTCTGGAAAATTAGAGTACTGATGGGAATGCTGCCAGTTGAGATGAAGCTCAGGAGGCTTCTAGTGAGAAGGACTGCTTTGGCTGCTAGGCCCCAGGTAGTATGTTGTGTTTAAAAGTTGGTCTGCATTTCACTTGTGTTTAGAGATATTGCCTGGGTGGCAGAAAAGCTTTAGTGCAGTCTACTGTTGGGACGATAGCATGGTCAGGTCTGAGAGTTTTTGGCCAAATCTATGTTAGAAAATTAGAGCAAAGAGCAGGTAGAGTAATTTGAAGCATTTGACCAGATGAAAGTCTCTGGGGGAACTGTGGATTATAAGAAGACACAGAGGCGAACGTGGTTGTTGAGAAGGAACAGGACAATGGAAGAATGAACTGAAATTTTTTGCCTGAAGGGAAGAGAGGAGTGCATTTGAATCACAGCAGAACCCTGTTTTTTAGTTTTTGCATGCCACCCTAAAAGTTAATGGGAAGCAAGGACTGTAATTGTAAGAGTTCTTTTAATTTAATTTTAATATCATTTTTATATGTTTGTAATCAGGTTAATTAGTCTAAATATTGTGTTTTAAACTTGAATTTTGGTCATCCTTTGAATATGTTAGTTTTTGGTACAGGAATGAGTGCAATAAGAATTGTATATATGTAATTGTTAATGTAAATTTAGATAGATCAAGATATGCTAATTTTTCACAAATCTGCCATAAAGATCATGGTTTAAGGAAATGTGTATGGTTATCAAGTTGATCAGGGGTAGATTGTGGTGGGTTAAAAACTGATGGTCAACTTAAACACCAGCTGAACTTAATCAGTGTGGTGCTGGGTGTAGATGGCCCACCTGAGGATTGCAGCCATCATAAAAAGGAGACCTAGAGAGGAAGAGTTGTTGCTGTTGTTTGGAGCCGTTGGTTCTTTGGGAACTGTTGGTTCTCCGGGAGGAGAGTGTCATGCTGGCTTCCTGATATGAACTCAGATGTTCTCATCATCTCATCAGGGAAGTTCAGGACCTCATTGTCTCAGAGGATGGTTGTGGTAGTTTTCGGGGAGTCCTAGTTCTTATTTTGAACATTGCTTCTTGGCTCCAGTGCAGATCACTCAGCCTATTGGCAAGGATCCTTTACCTTTCTAGCTTCCACCACTGACCTTTGGACCTTCCCAGTGCAGATCTGTGAAACAGGCTTGCATCAGTCATTATCGTGGGCTCTGCACCTCCCGTTGGACTCATGGGAGGCATTGTCATGGGGTCCAGGTCTTCAGCTAGACTCATGCAGGACATCGCTGTTGGATCTTGGCTCTCAGCTGAATACTCTAGGTCTTTAGTGTTGTGGACAGATTTCCTGCACTTTCTTTGAATTTGACTCCGTAAATCATGTATCTTGTATTATCTTGCTCTCCTTGCAAACCCTGACTACAACAATCGTCATGGAGACATCTGGCCCCATAAATTGAAGGCTGTAGACATCAATCATGGTTCTGCCACTAGTTGTGTGACTTATGGCCATTTACACAATAGCTGAGACACTACTTCATCTGCATAAATGATAAACTTCGTTGTAATGAATGAAAATTGTAGTATATGTGTCTGTCTCAGTGCCTGGCACAGAATGAGACTTTGTAAATGCTTGTTCCTGTCGCTGAAGTATCTCTAACTCTTCTATTATTACTTAGGTTCTCATTCTTAACTAAAGCAAATGTGTTCAGAACTGACTCTGCTAAGTACATACAATGTTCTAAGATTCAGGGAGCCTATGTTTTATTGTTATTATCTTAATCTATCAATCACCTACTGGTTTTTAGGGCCCTGCTTTTGGGATAGTGTATGCACTGTTTCCTGAGGCATCTATGTGATGTATTCAATCAATAGACAATTGCTAAATGCCTGCATTCCTGTCTAAAGTACCTCACTTATGCTACATGGATACGAAATTAGTAGATTATGGTCTCAATGTTCAGAGGACCTTCTATACTGTGATGGGTATAGGAAATAATATCAATCTAAAAGTCAAGGATTTATAAATACCTGGCCTCACTTAATCATCACAACAAACTCTTAAAATCTACTAAATATCAACTTTATTTATGGGTGGAGGAACCACCTAGATGAGCTATAAATTAAGAATATCTAATTTCGATCATGGGGGATTTGAGGTAAATCTTGAGTTATATATTTAGGTGCTAGAACTGCAGGATAATTTTAATGCAGATGGAGATACAGGCACATTGAAGGCACACAGGCATGCAGAATATCTCAAGTCTCAATTTAGCCGATTGTGGAAGTCTCTGGTGACCTGTCAGTTGCTCAAATGGTGAAATACAGCTAAATATGTTCTGGTTCAACACTGTCAGACCATATATGTCAGTGAAGAAAGCCCTTATAGAATTTGATTAAGCATTAAGAGTTTGGCTAAGCATTCTGAAGCCCTTATAGAATTTGGTTAAGCATTAATATGGACAGAGATATTCTAATGTATACTTACACCTATAACAATACTTTGGTAGTGAGTATAAAATTTTACATACAGTAGAGACTCAGAATCTTCATGCAGATGAAGTCTTTTACAAAAAACTCCAGGTGTCATTTGCAAGATTTCTCTTTATAGATATCGATTTGCCTCTGAGTGATTAGTAAAGTAGTTCGAAGTGAAAATGCACCTTTCTTATACATTCCCTTACCAACCCTGGGGGAAAAAAAAAAAAAAACTTACCAGGAGTATAACACGATAATCTTACTTATTGGTTTAAATACCTAAATCTTACTTAGCTTAGATGTCTATAGCAATGTACAATCAATAAAAGATGATTCTGTCATGATTTGATGACTATTTAAAACCCCAAGGAGAGCCGGTTACTTTCTTTCTCTGAAACATTTTCCTGTGTGCCTGCATCCTTAGTTCTCCTCTGCACCATAACCACAGCCTCCAAGGCATCATAGCGCCAGTGTTAGGGAGTCCCCGTCATCTTCCTTTTTCCCCCAGCTACGTTCTCATCTGTGGCGAGAGCATGTGTATCAAAACATTCTCACCATGTCTTCAATTCCAAAATGTCTCCATACTTTCACAGTACCTGTTGGGTTAAGACTTATCCTGTTAAGATGACATGCATATCTATAAACTTTTGCTTATACTGCTGTCCATCAGCATTGTCGTGCTATAAACATTTCGCACTAAAAGTGCAATTTCACTTTTCTTGTCTTTCTCTTCTGCGCTTCTCTTCTTGTTCTTTTTCCTCCTCTGCCCAAAATACCAGGCCAGCCTCTCTTTATAAGGATAATTTACTCTTTCATACAACTTTGAAACAAATGCATGTTATCCAAGAAAGCGTGATGAACACTAGATTTTGGATAAAGATCTTTCCTCTCTTCATACATAATATTGAATAACTGTGTTTATGTTTGTTGTATTTTCCTCAGTTCTGATATTCTCATGTCTTCTGTCAAGTCCTGGCCATACATTTCACACCATACACATTCCAACTGGGGATCAATACGCTCTAACACCCTGAATTAGCACACCAATGTCTGTTAACCCCATTATGAATTTCTGTAGCTTAGTCCTTATCACATTCTGTTCAAGCAATATATTTTAGCACCTCTCAAGTTTCATTACTCTTTGCTTTTTAGAATCTCTGCAGACCTAGACTCACTCTCATGTGTAATGCATAGCAGATAGATGCTTAATGGTTAATTCAATAAATAAAAATCAGGGGACAATTGGGTGCCGATATCATTCAATGTTTCACATGCAGTGGATGTACATAACCATCTCAGTGTTTTCCATCAAAACAAGTATTATTGCATAATTAATGAGATAGAGTCTTATGATAAGGAAAAGTACGAAAATGAGCAAGTACCTGATGTGGTGCCCAGAGAGTACATAAAAATGATAAAAGAAATTAGAATTGTCACAGATGGGACCTCTTAGGAAGTGACAAAGTGATTGACATTCTTCATAAGCCTATAGTAATTAAAGCAACTAAATCAAGACCTTGTACTAAGCCAAAACTGGAGATGCCTGACTCAGATGAATTTACTGGTTAATTTTATAAGACATTAAAGGAAGAAATAATATGAATTCCAGGAGTGAGAGAGAGAAAGGAAATAAATCTTAACTCATCCTATAAGGTCAGTTTTTTTTAACTCCCAAAGCCAGGAAAATATATCAAAAGAAATGAAATCTATAGTCAAACATCTGTCATGAACATATTTAGCAACTGGCTTTTTAAAATGTTTTGCACTTGACAATGGTTGCAATATTGCGCATCATTATCCTCAAAATGGTTGTTTACATTAATAGATATAGACATGTAAAACTGATCTAATCTTATGAGTATTAATTGTTCTTTCTCAATAATGAATGCATTCAGCAGTATGTCAAGTTTCTATCATCTTGTTTTGTAAACCTGTAATGTTACTGTTCTGCATTTACTCTAGTCATTTATTTGTCTCTTTTGCTTTTTGTCTTTCTTATATGTGTCTTTCTTTTTCTCTTAAATAAAAAAAAATGTTTTGCCCAAAAGAATCATGCACTGTAATCAAGTGGGCTCATTCAACATTCAAAAATCAAGTAATGTAATCTGCCAAAGTTGGGCAAAGAAAAAAATCACTTGATAATATCAGTCGATGCATCAATAGGAAAATTCAAATTCTGTGAATGGATGTGGAGAGTAGCTGTACGGAAGAGCATGGTGAGGAACAGCACGAGCAGTAGGAAGGGCCCGGAGAACATAGGGCTCACCATTTTTGTTGCTGTGTTTTGTTTTAAGGATTCTGTTTGTCCTATGGGAGATATTAGTAGGGAATATTTTTATTTACAGTGGTTCTGAATCCTCAATATCTAATCCATATTAGAAAACACACTATTTTCAAAGTGGCAGAGACAGGATAAAGGAAACCCAGGGAAGTGTTTATGAAGTAAGAGAAGGTCTACCAATGAGAGATGGAGATAACCTGCCCTAGGTTAAACACAGTAGTTGACAGGGAGAAAATGAAAATACTGCATAGAAAAGGGGAGGCAAAAGGGTAACATGCAAAGGACTTGACAATAGTTTGGATATGGTCACTGAAGGGCAAGTAAAGAGATAGCAAGGACGAGCTGGCAATACGGTTTACTTAGTAAATTCTCACCTAACTTCATATTTTAAAAGTATTGATAATTCCAATTTATGAAATTAATTGAAAAAGAAAAGCAGATATTTCTGCTAATAGACTGAATAATCTTAAAGAAATATAGCAATCATTTTGCATACTTTTAGTATCCAATACACAGAGTAGTTGACATTTTCTCTGGAGATCCTCCTTATTCCTCTGCTTTCCCTATTTATATTCAAAATAAGTCAAAAGACAGATACAGATACTTGGAATATAGAAATCTATAATAGTTTTACTGGTGAATTGAAGGATCAGGTTAGGGGCTACATCTGAGTTTAGATATGCTAATTTTTTCCTATTCCATATTTGTGTGAGAAGAAAAATGGATGTACGAGTCTGCAAAGATTGCACCACGAACATAAAAGAACCCAGAAACAGAAAAGAGATGTGACCCCCAGAATTCGTTCTATAAGTCATGTCATGGGCCCCTATTCTGGCAGAGGTTACATTACAATAACACTAGCTAGCTCATGAAAGAAAGTTCCAAAGACAACATATAAAAAGAGGTCATGAGAAATCAGAGTCCATTCATACCATAACTTGTCTATCTATTGACAGAGTGCTGGTGCACTGTGCACTCTGGGAAACCTGCACTTCAGAAATACACCTCTATGTTGTGTGAGAAATGACAACTGATCTAGAAGGGTTTCTTCAATATCATTCATTTCCTTTTGGAAAACAAAGGGAAAGTTTCCCCATGGAATGATGAGGAGAAATCTGTTCTGAAAATCAAACATTTATTTCCTTTTGATAAATAAAAGTGAGTTCCAAAACATGTAGTTCTTTTGTTCACTAGTATCAATGGACTTTAAAAACAATACATTTATTCTATATTTTGAGCATGTTAATATTGAATTCCCCTCTCCCTTTGGATTACAAGTTTACTTCTTATGATAAGGATGTTTAGAGTTTGTAAATGTTAACTGAGCCGCACAGGGGAGATGCTGTATCGGATGAAAATTGCATTTTGTTCTTGCTCTGGGCTCCTGCTGCCTGGGCACCAACTCTATTTGCAGGCATTAAAAAAGGGCTATGTTTAGCGACTGGTTCTTCTGGTTTGGGAGACCTAGTTTAAAGTCTCAGTATCTATATATTTTTCTCAAGCATTTGGGTAGTTCCTCTGTGCAGCTAGAATTTAAAATCACTTATCTAAAGGGTAACTATTTCACTGAGTAGGAAATAAAAAGGTGCACGTTGATCAGTGATTCACAAATAATTATTAAGAAATCCATAAAAGAGTAGCAAGAGGCTACATTTGCTAGAGTTTTGAATTGAAGATAATTAGACCAAAGATGAAATTAGAGTTTATTATACATCTGCCTTTTATTTCCACATAAAACACTTATGTTTTACTGAACGTGATAGAACTTAATAAACCAGGGATAACGTCATTATGATTAGAACATGAGTTTCAAGTTTCACATAAAGTAAGTGTTTTGGCCAGGGATATAGCTCAGTGGCACAAAGCCTGCCTGGTAAGCACAAGGTCCTGAGTTCAATTACCAGTACCAAAAAAAAAAAAAAAAAAGGCATTTTTTTGTTTGTTTTCAGCAGGGAAAATGACAAATACTGAAAGAGATTGTATTTACTTCATACATTTAAAATTTTTGATTCTTTGGGTCTTTAAACAGCAATAAATTTAGAATAAATTAAAATGTGTCAATTATTTATTGAAATCATTATTTGATATCTTTCTAAAATACTTTTTTTCTGAAAATATTTACATTTGCAGAAATATTTTTAAGGTGGTACATAGAATCTCCATGTATTCTGCACTCCCTTTCCACTATTATCAATTAGCTTATTAATAAAGTGATTTTTTTATTGGAAAGTCTCTATTTCACTCAATCTTTCCTAGTATTTACCTCATGTCCTCTGTTTGCTCTCCAGTATCCATTCCGGGCACCATGTTGTACTTGGTCATCATTTCTCCTTGGCCTCCTTTTGATGTGAACACTGCACAGACATCATCGCTTTCGAAGATTCGGGCAGTTTTTCAGGATATTCATTAGGGGCTTTGTTGGATGCATTTGAGGCTGTAAACCGAGGGCTATCAGTTTAGGGGAGTGCAGTGCGGTGCAGTTTCCATGACGATGCGTTCAATGTGGACACTCTTGGAAATGAATGCCTAGTTGAGACCAACGTGGATAGCGTGTGGGTGAGGCACTGACGGTCGGGTTTCTGCACCATAAAGTCCGTGTTTCCTTTCTGCGTTCCATACCATAACCTCTGGAGATACGAGATTTATGTTCTACCTGTTTGAGGGCAAAGTATTGACAGGGATTATCTAAAATTTAGTTATGCAGAAGATTTGACTCTTTTCCTCTATTTATTTATTCATTCATTCATTCACATTACTGTCAGTGCTTTCAGATTGCACGTTCTTTTCTCCTCTCTGCCAACAAGAATACAGGTTTTTTGTTTTGGTTTGGTTTGGGTTTTTTTTTTTTTTTTCCGGCCTGCTGATTTAAAAGGTTTGGGATGAAACTGAAACTTGGATAACTTAAAACACCATAAAATTCTGTGTTGTCACAGAGATCAGACTCAACATAACCAAATCGAGTAATTTAAGTAATAGAAACCAAATAAGTCAGTGGTTAATGTAAAAAGCGGCGTCACAGTTTTATCTCTAGAAGCCTGGGTAATGCTATGAGGAGATCTGAAGAAGATTCAGTGACATTTCTCTGTGTTTATTTTCACCCTGTGTGACTGCTCATGTGAGAATGCAGCTAACGAGTTAAATGTGGCTGAGGATTTCCTGAAGTCTGGCAGAATCCTCCAAGTGCATTTTACTTCAGGGTTGTAAGTGTAAATGGTATGAGCAGCATAAGAATGAAATGGAGAAATGAAAGAAAGATTTTTTTTTTTGAGAAGAGAAATGCAAATAAAAGAGCACTAGTGTCTGGAATTCTGTCTGCAATTCCAGACCCGAGCTCTTTTCTTCACAACATGCAGATCACTGGATTAAATGATTAAACATAAACTTTATAATCAAAAAGTTGTGAACTGTTGAACTTGCTTAATTGGAAAAAGACTTTTGCCAGTTTTTCGTGTTGAACGAGAAGGTTGAAGCTATGTTAGGGCATCAGGTTTTATCTCTGTGCCTGAAGATAAATCCCATTCTCTCTGCCACCTGTGGATTGAAAGTGAGGAGATTCTGTACCTCTTTCTTCCTCACCACAAATGTGTTGCAGGACGTTTTCCAGACACCCTCTGTGGTTTCACCTGGAGCCATCACACATCAGTGAGTCTGAACTCGTGCCTTGCGTGTTAATCCCAGTGGAGGCTGCTCGTGTTGAAGTTCCATCTCAGGAGACGCTGCCTTAATTGACCTGGAGTGTAATTTGGGAAATGAGATTTTTAAAGCTCCTGGATGTTTTTAGTTTGTAGCTAAATTTATAAAAAAAAAAAATAGAACTCTTTAGCTTGGCCATAAAAGGAGCCTTTCAAAATGTATTTTTTATTCTTATCATTTTCCTGATTCTAAATAAAATGATGTTTTTATCATGTCTAGATATCAGTGGTCGACATTTAATAGGGGTCTGTATAGGCTTTTAATTGAAAAATGGTTAATTACCCTATTGCCTCTAAACTGCACATTTATCTAGAAATATTTTCTTCATACTCTTTATAAAACTATGCACTTAAATGCTTATCTACCAATGACATGGCTAGAGTAATTTTGGGCATAATAGCGAAAGCACACACATAAAGAGCTTCTGCAAAATGTTAGATAAATGGAAGTTTTTCTTTTTTAATTTTGACAGAACTTAATGTCACGTCCACTTCACAATACCTATGACACAAGAGACAATGCACATATTTTAAAATCGAAAACATTTTAGGTCAATATGTAAACATAAATATCTTTATATTTTTAACTTTGAATGTATAAGTATAAAAGACATATAATTGAGCTGGTAAAATATTAATATATTGACCAAAACTACATTTAGACTCTTTTAACATTACTACATTGGTTGGTATACAAGAATACTTTGAAAAATATGCTAGTAAATTTTCACTACATCACCTTCCTTATGAGCTTCAACTAACAACATGACTTACGAACCTCATTTCTTGGTATGCTCTTTGAATGTTCTTCAAAGGAATTTGTAGCAATTTAAAGATAAAATCTATCTCCCACCCAATTCAAAGGAAAAGAAAGAAATGGTAAAGCAGTCTACTTCCATTTCATACCCATGTGTTATCATTATAATGGTGATAGTATCTCTGCTGATAGTAATGGCTTTCTTGGTTCCTCAAAGTAATAAACACCAAGCTATTACAAGAGTGCTACAGAGCAATTTCTGCTTGCCACTTACCTATTCATAAGGTAGAAAGATCTTTAAATTTTGTCATGATAATGAAGCAAGTATTAGTCTTGTCAAATCTAAGGATATTTATTTATTTTATTCCCTTTGGCAATAAAAATTATTAATGAATTTCCTGTTTTTCTTACATGAAAACTAATAAGCATATAAACGCCAGATATAAAATATTTTTTTTTAGTGGGTAGAAAAAAAAACATGATGCTTATTTTCTACTCCCCCACCTCGAGAATATTTATCAGCCTAAAAACATGCTTCATTTTAAACTTCAATCGTTAAGTCAGTTTCTGAAGAAAATACGTAGAGAAGGAAATATTCCTGAAGTTATGCTTTTTAGAAGGATACATGAGCTGGTTAAGTAGAGCACAGTTTCAGAGAGCAAGAAACTGGAGACTGGGCCAGCTGCTAGCAGAATGCCATGTTCTGGGTAATCATGAACTGCCACAAATGAAAAGGAAGAGATTAGGATAGGTGTGAAAAGTACAAACTTGATCGTGTTGCCAGGAATTTGTAGAGTCCTTTTAAGGAGATGAGGAAAAAGAAAGATTATTTAAAGAAATACAGTGCCAACAGACAGAAGGGCAGCTATCATGATAGGAGTCTTCATTGTTTGTTTGTTTGACAAGCCATATGAAAACTTATGCATATATACACACAGGGAGACAGGAAATAGAGGAAGAAAGATCTGGAGCACCAGTGAAAGTGTGGATAGTAATCAATGCAAAGCTCCCGAGGAAGTTGCAGGAATGTGGTCACAGACCGAAGGAGATCAGTTGGACAATGAAAAACCAGTAGAGAAGACGCAAGGTGGTGAGGCGATGTAAACATGTTGCAACTTTTGATGTAAAAATGAATAAAACGAAAACCACTAGTTCATGTACTTAATAAAAACTCTTAAGAATGGTTTTCATTAGTAAATGGATCTATAGAGACTTACATTTTGACCTTGAGAAATAGCATGAACTATGTCAGTATGACTGTCATTCCATACCAAACTTTCCAATTAAAATCCTCCCTACAGTGTGTCTGCTGAGTATTTGTTTATTTTTCACTTTGATCTCAAGATCTGAAAAGACAATTTGCAGGAATTTTGCTTCAAACAACAGATAGCAATAACAGCAAAAATGTAGTCATCCTAACAAAAGATGACACTGAATTTTAATATTAAAATTACCTGCAAGTTTCTTCCTCATTTTATCCTCCAACACCACCTTCTAAAGATAGGGATGGTTGATAAGCAGATACCTACGTCACGGTGCATGCAAGCAGAGAGAATATAAAACAAATACTTTTATGCTTTAAAGGGCTTTTTTCAATTTTTAGTTTTATTAGTAAAGTTTTGCAATGCATGATGATCACGTTCTTTGGGAGTGGCTACATGTAACACACATCTTAACTCTCTTTTCATCCTCTCCCCTCTCCCCCTCCCTCCTGAGTTTGGGCTGATATTTCTTACTGCTCTATGTATCTGACTTTACCAGCTACATTACTGAGGTCACCCTGGATGATCTAGAGGCTCTGCTATACACCACTTCACTGGAGAACCATGTTTGAATCTTTCATCAAGTTCCTTTTCTGCTCTGCTTTTACTATTTAATAGCATTGTTTATAGCACTAGCAAATTAAACACCAGGGTAAGGAATCTAGGATCAAGCAAAAGTGCGAGAGTGCAGGTAGAGCTAGACAGCATTCACACCTGTTCTTACCTGTTCTATGGTTCTTCATTTCTGGATTTAAGAGATTTTGTAAAATTTTCATGAAACTTTGATTTTTGACCCATAATAAGCAGAGACAGGCAAAGACATTGAGCACCAAACAATGGGATGTGTGCATTATATTTGTAACTGTCTCTAGCATGAGTATCTCTCGTGGTAGTAGCTGCTTGATGCCATGCTACTCGGCTGAAATCTCAGTTCTCCCGGCTATTGGATGTACACAAAAGAAACACAAGATCAATAAACCAATTTCTTCCTTATACTTCTCATTCATAGAGTGAGATTATTGTGAAGATTGCATGAGGAACTATACGTAAAATGCTTAAAAGAGGTAAGTTGTTTTTGACTAGAAAAGAAAAAAATATGCTCAGCAGCATAAGTGAAAAACTGAGAAAAATGCACAAGGAAAACTTAATTCAATATATACATAGTGGTACCATGGTTCACGAAGGCTTGTTTGGGAACAACTCGGTTTGCAAACTGAAGCATTTGGCAAAATTTTGCTTCCCTCTGTGAGGTCCATATTGGTAATAAACACAACCAGGCCCATCATCCCCAGAATCATGGAATGAATTAAGTTTAAGAACAAAGGTACCACTGTATACATATATAGAGTTTTTTATATATATATATATATATATATATATATATATATATATACATATATATGTATGTATATATATACATATATATGTATATATATAGAGAGAGACAGACAGACAGACAGACAGAGATGGTATTCAGATCAATGAATTTACTGCCTGCTATGTTTCACTGTATGCAAATAAAAATATCAGGTTTTATTAATTTTTACATAAATATTGTACTTTGATTTCATTATCCCAGCCTTAGAAAATATTGTGACAACAATGCACTGGATAGTTACTCAGCCTTACTGAAATATCAAGCATGTCAGTGAATGTTTGTGTGTGCATATATCCTTGTGCATGTAAGTGTGCACAAAGAAAGAAAACAGTAGAAGACAAAAGCAAGTGTTTCATAATAATTATGCATATATGTTTCAAATGTGTCATTCAAAACTAGGAATGCAGGATTTGAATTTAACTTGTTAATTTCACTGAGCTAGACAACTCACACCATTTTATTGTGTGCACCTTTAATTCTTTCTGGCATGAAAGTTATACCACAATGTGAAGTCTCTTTAAATAACATTTGATAATGCTTCAGAACAGTATAACAAAGTCACGTGTAAATCAACAGATAGCTAAAATGTGTACAGGCAGGAATGCTTTTCATGTGTCTCTAGGTTTCCATGCTGGGGACCATGCCCACCATAGCCCACTGAAATGGGCTTTCCTGGTGTGTCTGACAATCAAAGTGTATTAAAGTTAAAAGGACTTTGTGAAGTCACAAAACCCAATATTTTAATAGAATGATAATGTATTTTAAGTTCTAATTTTCACATAATTTGAATAAATCCTATGCGAGAGGCCTATTATTTGGATGTAGGTAAATGTAGAACCCTCTCTACTTGTGTCAGTTGATAAGGGGCTGCTCAAGCCCCCTTTACTCAGCTGCTTCTCTCTTGAGGGAGTGTGATATCTCTGGCTTAATCAAGAAATTCAACATTTAATTTGAAAATCACTTGTGTAGACCAACATTATCATACCAAAGGTTGCTTCATGGGATGGTGAAAGATTTTATTAATTTCGAGTTTATCTGTGTGAAAAAGCATTGCATAATAACTTATGAGAGAGTACTCAAAGTAGAATTCTAAATTAAGCCTAAACTATTAAAATGAAAAGAAACTCAAGTTTCACTTAAAGAAGTTCCCAAGCCACAGGAAACAAGAGGCTGTTCTGTGTGTTGAAAGTAATTAAAATTTATTTGATCCTGCTCATAAAATTCCAGGAAATTTGCATTATTAATTCGCCCCCAAAGAAATGAGTATTAGAGAACAAGTTTTGCAAAAATAATTAGGAACAAGAACCTTGTTTTCGTTCAGTATGTCAAGATAGTTGACTTATTGAAGATCTTGTGAAATCATGGTTGAAGTTTTAAGGAATTTTCAGTAACACCCTTTCATTCCTTCGTGTTCCTAGATAGTTACTACCATGGGCCTCCAATTCACAGAGAAGCCAAGAGCTGTGCTTTTATAGCTATGTTTATCTCTAGCATTTAATTTGTTCAACAGTTGAATCTGCTAGGAGATTAACACAAATCTCAGACATTTTGATGCTTGTTCAAAGTAATATTCAACACACTCCATATAGCATGTTGCCATATAGAAGCAAACTTGTCAGAGTTTCTGTGACACGTACGCCTAACCAAAGCTCACCTTCCCCAGGGGCATGCATTCTATGTGTCTATCTATTTATGTCATAAACTATTTAGCTAGCTAGCAGCCCAGTTAGCTAGCTATCTCCCTACTCTACAGTGTCCTAACATGATTCTTTCCTATCTTAACTAAATGAGACAATAGTAGAAATGAACAATTTTGAGTTTGGAGCCTCTGAGTCTCGTCTCTAACTTACATCTCCACATTGGAATGTGCTGGCACACTTGCTGGAATTATTTAGTTCAACACTATATGTTTTTAAAAAAATACTCAAGATCTCAAAATTAGTACAAGAACAAATCTAACCAAAACTCTAACCAGGCTAAAGCAATGATCATTTTAATTTTCTCTGTCATTTGGCAGAAGAGATAAAAGTCATTCATTCCTACTACTCCTAGTTATCTTCTATTTCTCAAACATGAATATATCATCCTCCATAAAACAGAGGGCTTATTTCCTATGATTGGGAACACTGGCGATTCACATGTAGAAGAGTAAAGCTAGACCCGTATCTGTCACCATATACTGAAGTAAAATCAAAGTAGATCGAAGAACTAAACGTTAGAACAGAAACAACCTGCGGGAAGACAACAGAGGTAATGATCTCAAAGGCATGGGCTCAGGCAAGGGCTTTCTGAACAAAATCCCAGTGGCACAAGAAAGAGCATTGAGAATCAACAAATGGGGTCATATCAGATTGAAAAGGACTGCCGAAGAAAGAACAGAGGCAAAAGACAAGCTATGGGACGAAAAAAAATATTGCTAGCAATTCCTCAGATAGAGCACTATTGCTAGAATACATAAAAACAAATAGAAAATTCTACATCCAAAAATAATAGACCCAATCAAAAATGGGCAATCAAAATGAATAGACACTTATAAGAAAAGAAATACCAATGACCAATAGATGTATGAAGAAACGGCCATTTGAGAAACGCAAATTAAAACAACACTGAGATCTGATCTTACCCCAGAGACAATGCTCACCTCCAAGAAATCAAATAACATGTTGGTTAGGCTTCAGGAAAAAGCAACTCTTTCACACTGTGGGTAGGAATATAAACTAATAATCCCGTTACGGAGATCAATATGGGGAGTCCTCAAAAAACTAGGCATCCCATTTAGCTTAGCTATTCCTTGTCTAAGTATCTTCCTAAAAAAGTTAAAGACATTATATTACAATGATACATCCTTACTCAAGTTTATAGAAGCAAAATTCATGCTAGCTAGATCTTGGAAGTTTCCTATATATCCACTAACAGACAAATGGATAAAGAAAATGCAGTATTTACACACACTGGAGTACTACTCTGCCATTAAGAAGGATACACTTAAGTCTTTTGTGGGAAAATGGATACACCCTGAGGTGTAATTGTGAAACAAAACAAGTCAGATACATAAGCATAAATATTGCATGGTTTCCCTTACTTGAAAAACCCAAAGTAAAAATGAAGAGCAAAATAAAAGATAGACCATTGGAAGTACGGAGATAGATGGAGGGCAGAAGGTGGAAAGGGAAGGAAAGGGCATGAGAAAAGGAACTGCATGAGTTAGGTATGTGAACCCACCCCCCACGAGGAGTGTAAACACCATGTATTACACATGTGTGCCATGACAATGATCTAAGGATAAAGGATGTGGAAGTCTTCATGTAGCTCTTTCCCTTCATGTAAATCTTTCTCTTCCTGCTCCCTTCTCGAGGTAAATACGACCCATCACTGTAAATATTTCAGTGTATCCAGTGATGGTGTGAGGCATATAGGTCAAAGTTTTTATGAATTTCATGTATTTTTTTAAAAATCTGACTATGAGAAATCTTTCCAATGTAAATTATAGTGGAAAATGGCATGCTGGAATAGAGAACTCACCAAGTATGAGTGAGAGAGAGCAGAAGAAACAGGGGAACAGGACATGAACCACAGGAAATTATTGAGGGTTTCAGATTAAGTATGCTGCTTCAAGAGAGGAAATATTTTCTTCTGTTACTGTAAACTGTGAGTCACCTATTAAACAATTAAGGGCCACATCACTTGTGAGGTTGATAGAATATTAGTTTTTAATTAGCAGCAATGCTGCAAATGATTGATTTTCCAACAAATTACTGCCATGTACTAAAAACAAATATAACATTTATGTTTAGGAGTAAAAATTTTCTTAAGAAAATACCTTTAAGTCAGAATTTGGCACAATGTACCAACGTAGATGGCAGCATTCATGTATGATACATTGATCACTAGTGTCACCAATTTTTACTTTTCTTAGTATGTTTCAAATGGCCTATTATTACAGAGATATGATATCCATAATCCTTAACGTTATCATTTTACTTTCTTCCCATAACTTAGTTGGAGAGTTTAGTAGAAATCATGACTGTGGACAGTTAATCTGAAACCAAATAAACTTAATTGATATCTGAAAGAACTCATTAGATCTGTTAATTCTTGAATTGGTTTTCTTTTCCACTCTTCCTTAAATAACATACATATATATAGGTTAATAAAATGTGGGTTAAACTAAAATTTGTACTCATACGTTGTGTTGAGAAGCCACTCCCTGTAATATTGAAAACATTTTGAAGAGCTTACATGACTGCTCCAACATTCATTACTCCAAGGAAATACGGTTTTTACACATAATGTACAGGAAGATAATGGTAAAATTTTATATCCATGGCTCATTTGTGGAACACGTGCCTAGCGTGTGGAGGCACTGCATTTAATATCAGCACTTTCCACCAAACAAACAAAATTTAAACCGTTACAATAAGAAATGAGTGTTGCTTTCTGCAAGTCAACAGAGCGTCCAGTAGGAGCTTATGGGAAAGCCAGGAATAGCTCCCAACCACGTGCCATACATTTTATTTTCTCTTTTCCCTGCCACTAAAACCAAATCAGTTTTGTTACATCTATCTCATGCACATTTTGATGGAGAATGCCTCGTTTTCTCTTAAATCCACTCAAAACACTGCTGTTCTATGACAAAGTGTTCTGCGACACCAGGGATGGAACTCACAATCTCACACCTGCCAGACAGGTGCTTAAGCCACTGAGCCAAACTCCCAGCCCTAGTATTTTGAGGCAGGGTCACACTATGTAGCTCAGGCCGGCCTTGCACTCACGTTGTAGCCCATGCCGGCCTCGAACTCACAGTGCTCCTCCTACCTCAGCCTCCCGAGTGCTGGGATTAAAGGCGTTCTTGATACGCTGTTTGGTTATCCGGAGACTTCTCACTCAGAAGCATCTTTGCTGTGGTTTGCAGGCCCAGAAGAATTGAAAACATCATACCACAGTGATATTTGTGCACCCATGTTTATAGCAACCGAATTTGTAATAGCCAGCTCTTGGAAATAAAGCAAGTGTCCATCAATCAAAGAATGGATAAAAAAGATGTGGTATTTTTATACAATGGATACTCGTGCACAAACTGACAAACGTCTGTCGTCTCCCTAGTTATTCTTATCTCCTTAGCTTTCATTCCAGGGACCTCTACAAAGAAGCAAACCCTCATCTCTTTTGTTTTTCTTTTTTTTTTTTTTTATTTAAGAGAACAAAAAGACACATATAAGAAAGACAAAAAGCAAAAGAGACAAACAACTAGAGTAAATACACAACAGTGACATTACAGATTTACAAAACAGGATGATAGAAACTTGACAATGGTTGCAATATTGCGTATTGTTATCTTCAAAATGGTTGTGCACAGTTATGTGTCTTGACTAGATTTTATTTTAGGTACAGGGACAGCCATTCATACATGTGACCCACATTGGTACACAGGATTGCCATTTACAAGAGGTCCAAATTTTTGTAGTTAATGTCTTAAAAGTTATACAAAATTTTCTTTGCTTTATAAGACAAGTTCCATGTAAAACTAGAGCCTGAAAACCTATTGCAATATGTTTCAGTCCTTACAATCACATTTGCAATAGCCCACGTCGGCTCAGATCAGGGTTACCCGCCGTTCTTCAAAGTTTGACGTCAAAGTCATCTCTGTAACTGAGTAATAAGAGACATTGAGAGCTCTGAAAGCTCACAACAAACACAAAGAAGAAAGCACTGCTTTTCTAAGGAATGCAAGCACAAATCCTATAATAGAATTTATTACTCCCAGAAACTTAAGGTGAAAATGATATCGTGGGAGGAAGGTAAAGATAGGGCAATGCGGGCCAGGGGTTTAGCTCAGTGGCACAAGCGCCTGCCTGGCAAGCACGAAGTCGTGAGTTCAATCCCTCGTAACAAAAAAAAAAAAAAAAAAAAAAAAAAAAAAAAAAAAAAAAAAAAAAAAAAAAAAAAAAAAAGGTAAGACAATGCACGGGTCCTTTCCTTTGAATCTTTCTTTACACCCCATAAAGACAAAGGAAGACAATGCAATCTTTCTTAATAGCTGAGTAGTACTCCTTGTTACCACTCTTCTCTACAGAATCACTGAAATGACCCCATCATGCTTTGCAACTTGTCTATGCATGAGTATTTCATACTTATCAGAATGAAGCTAATTCTACTTTTATTTAAATTTTGGCATATAATCGACTTTGGGAAAGTTTTAAATTAAAACTAAAATGTTTTCTTTGGGTGAAAGTCAAAACAGAGCAGCAGCAAAAATAGCAAAATTTAAAGATTAGCCCCATTTTTGTTTTCTGCTATTATTTCCCACACTGCTGGAATTCTATTCAGTAAGTACTTGTCTGTGCTTAAGACATCATATGTATCTCCTATGTTGTCTTCTAAAAGTTTTTCAAAGTTTGGGGTCTTATACTTTGGGGTTTGTTTCATCTTGATTGATTTTTTGTGTGGATTGAGAGATAAGTATCAACATTAAATCTATTATATATGCATACCCAGTTACCCAGCAGCATACCTAAAGAGTCGGTCTTTTCTCCAGCATGTGTTAATTACTTCTTTGTCAAGAATCAGGCTGTAGTCCTACGGGTTTGTTTCTGTGTTCTCTGTTTTATGTCATTGGTCTATGTGTCTATTTATATGCCATCACCATGTGATTTCTCCTACTGTCTGTAGCAAAATTTGAAATTGGGTTTTGGGATGGTTCTAGCCTTACTCCATGTGGATTGGATTGCTTTGGCTACTCTGGGTTGTTTGTGTTTCCATTTGAAATTTGTGATTATTTCTTATACTTGCTCTAGGAAGCAGGTCATTAGAATTTTAACATGGAGTTCCACACATCTGCCCATTGCTTTAAGTGACATAGCCACTGTAACAATATTAAAGCTGACAATCCTGGGACATGGAAGATATTTCCACCATCAACTGCTTTAAATTTCTTTCTTCAGAGTTCTGTCATTTTAATGTAGAATTATTTCTTCTTCATTAGGTTAGTTTTTAAATATCTTACTTTAGAAGCTGTTGTGAATGTTATTGATTTTCTGGTTTCTTTTTCCACTAGTTCATTATTGGTGTGTACAAAAGCAATGAACTTTGCAAATGTTGGTTGTGTATCCCACATATGTCCTTAATTTTTAACTGATTTCCCATATATATATATATATATATATGTATATATATATATATATATATATATTGTGTGTGTGTGTGTGTGTGTGTGTGTGTGTGCAGAAAAAGAGGTTTGAGACAGGATTTCACTATGTAGCTCAGGCTGGCTTTGAACTCACCATGTGATTCAGGCTGGCTTTGACCTCATGGCAATCCTCCTGCCTCAGTCTCCGAAGTGCTAGAATTACAGGCCTGTGCCACCAGGTCTGGCATATCCCTTATATTATTAAAGCTTTGTGAAACACTTTCAGTTCTCAACAGATCCTGCAGTTTGACAATTTCCTTGTTAAGGTATATAGTCTTCAACACAACTAATATAAGAAGAATTAACCAATTTAAGAGGACTTTAGACAAATGGTTAACATATTTTAGGTTTTGAAACGGGGAGGGTATGTTTAAAATTGTGAAGGAATCACAGTGGGTTTAATCAATGTTCCCTTCTGCCTATTTTTTCCTGTGTGTGTTATGACAATAAGAGGCCTTTATATCAGTTACAATGTTACCTTTGGTACCAATTTAATTAATTTGCTAATTAATTATAGTGATAGGAAAAAG
>RJWM01030022.1:0-23838 GCA_004363535.1 Dasyprocta punctata
AAGACCCCTGAATATGTAAAAAGAAGATATATTAATTAAATGCCATCGTAGATCACTGAGTAAAGGATAGTATATGCAAAAAATGGTACAAGAACTGTTGAGTATCCTTATGGAATAAAATGTCTTTGATCCCTACCTCAAGTTACCTTTTAAATCAAATCTTTCAAATAGTTAAGAAAATTTAGGAATATGTTTTATGTCCTTGAAGAATTATTAAAGAAGATTTCAAAGTGCTAAACAAAAAATAAATAATAGATGATAGCATTAAAATGAAAATGTTTTATTTATCAAAAGAAACTTTTTATTACAAAATGTAAAAATGTCACAAAATGAAAAAGGTATTTGTCAATCATAGGGCCAATAAGTTGCTAGTATGCATAGGATATAAAATAGTTAAGGTAATAAGAAAAAGATAAATAATCTGGTAGAAAATTGGCAAAATACCTGAAAATTGTTTTAAAGAACATTCATAATGTGACAAGTAACCACTGGAAAAATGTGCAGTATTATCCAGAAAAATGATTAATAACCTAATAAGATTTCACATTAGAATACCAAAAAATTTTAAAAATTTGGTAACATTAAGCCTTATCAATAAAATGGGAAAAATATATATGCATTAGGGATATAAATTGTTTTAACCATTGAAAATCAATTTGGCATTATCTCCAGCTTTGTTATCCAATATGTTCATATGTATGTAAAATGCTAAGTTTTATAAATACTATTTTGATTTTTATTTAATTATTTCATTAAAAATTCTGGTTGAGGCTCATTAAGTTTCTTTCATGATCCAATAATGGTTTTTATTTTATGGTTTGAAAAACTTCTATAAAGAAGCTCATGTACCACCTTGGAAACATACAAAAATTCAAGGTCTTTCATAATGGCATGGCTTATAAAGGAAAAAAAATCCCCTGGGAAAGACTGAAATGTCCATCTATACAAAAATGATAATTAAGATGTAATATATTCAGACAAATGAATATCACCTAACAATGAGTATGAGTGGAATTTTATAACATCAGTGAACTTTAGAAATATTACTTTGAAGGATAAAAGCAAGGCATGAATTAATAATTAAATTTTTTATGAAGCTAAACCAATAAAATTAAACAACCTAAATCTTATATGAATACTTGGTAAAACTTCTAAAAATGGAAGAAAAAGCAAAGGAATGCTAAATTCAAAATTCAGAGTAACAAGAGCAAAGTAGTGAGCTCAGAAAAATAATATGCAGGTAGTTGCAATAGAAGTAATTCATTAATCAGATAGTGGGTTGATGTCCCTGTATTTTTTCATCTTATTTCCTTACCCAAATACCCAAATATATTACTGTATAATGAAATCTTATTTTACAAGCTCAATAATAACCATTTGAATGATGACTGTTTTGAAACCTGAGATAGTCTTGAGGTGGACGATGACACACATTTCTTAATTTCCATGAAATAAGTAATAGATGGCAAGGGAGAGGCACAGACAAACTTCCTGGCAGGTTTATTGGATTCTGAGTGAGTTACAGGGGAGGGTGTGTCTCCTGAGACCCTTCACTGCGGGCTTGACAGTCATGTGTCATCCGTGGTTTAGGAGCGGTCCTGCCTTAGGCAGGGATTGATGTCCAAGGGATCAGTTAAATGACCTCTTTGATCTTCTTCAGCATATGGTTCTTGGTCTTGTAGTCTTGTCCTTCTCCTTGAGGCCAGACAACTGCATGGCCTTGCTCTCTTGTCTCTTTTTGTGTCTTTCTTGGGTGCCTTAAGCCATCTGCCAAAGAATGTACACATTTTATTTTCAAGTTAGTAGTATCGCTCAGACCAAACATTCATCAGGAGAAGCAAATAAATCTCACAACCTGAACCATCAGCTCTGGATTTTGAACTTTTCACCTTCCTGAAGGAATGTTAGTAGCTGTAGGGACTAAATATGGAGTTCACATAAGTATCTATAGTACATACAATGGTGAAAACTCTGTGTAATGTATTTGCTAACAAAAAATTAAGAAAATACGCATCTCAGCAAATATAGAAAGTATATGTATCTCATATTTATGCATGTATAAACAAAGTCATACTCGAGAGCACAATTTCTAAAGATCCTGCAGCTAACAACCATGACTTGAGGAACAAAATGAAATAATAACATTCATATTGCTGATCTCTTGGTGGCAAATTCAGCAATACCTTGGAAGCCAATACACAGCCTGCTCAGGCCCCAGTGATGCTCCCAGACTCAGCTCACTGTCGCTGGGAGGTTGTGCTTTGGAAGCATAGAGAACACAGCTGTGCATTTCACTTGAATCACAGCTTCAGTAACATATATCACATTTGCATGCTTGAGGATTAGCTCACACATTGAATAACTGGAGGCTCAGATATAAAAATGTCTTCGTAAACTTTTTAGACTCATCAGACCAATTCAGTAATGCCCCCATATCTCATTAACACGCAGCTTTGCTTCTTATGATGCATTTTCATCTTGTGACTTAGAGTAAATTTTTTTTGGTACCAGGAATCGAACTCAGGACCTTACATTTGCCAGGCAGGCACTGTGCCACTAAGCTACAACCCGGGTCCAAGGGTAAATTAATGGAGTATTTTCTTTTCACTTCTTCCGCTTAGAGAAGTTGTGAAAATCTTTGTATTTTACACAAAATAGAAAATAAGCTTGTTTTTAAGGAGAGAAAATTTCATATCTCTAGAAAACATTGTTTAGTATGTTGGATGGAGGGAGGAAAGAGTGTTTGACAGGATATTTATCTTATTTTACTATTGCTTATTGTTAAAAGGAGTCTTTTAAACAATAAGAGTGCATTTTGTATGTTTCTTGCATCTTTTAAAATGAATAAACAAAATGGATTAAAGAAGAGTTCATTGGAATGAGCAGAGACGAGCAGAGTGTATGATGTAACATATGTGACCATAATCTTTGGGGCCTAAGGCACACGTCTGTATTCAATTTGCCACTGGAATCTTAAGGCAAATGCTGTACTTCCCTCAGCCACCCCCAGCCTTGAAGCAGCAGCCAGCTGCAAGACAGATTCCCACCCAGACGGAATTGCAGGTGAAACATCAGTACAGCAAGAGCCTGGTCAAAAGGGGGCATGTGGACTTTGGAGAGTTTTAGAAAATTTTATTACAGGAACACATGTGTTAGTGCAGCAGATGGAAGTAATTATGGCAGGGAAACTTTGCCCTATTCTTAAAACCAAATTCCAATAGTGTGAGCTCAGGCTAATGACTATCCTTGAGGACAAGTAAAATCAGACCACAGTGAATTCTGAAGATCGACTTCACATTGCATCAGGTCATGATCTGTGCTGCTAAAATCTCATCAAGATTTGAAGGTATCTCTATTTCATTTCTCATTGGGAAAGGATGTGACCTCAAACTCACTCAACTAAAATTAGTATGCTTTCCTGGAGTCTCTGTTACAAACTTCATCTGACACTGGTATTTTATAGTTTGACTTGAAGCAAGTACAATTATGAGCACTAATGAATAGCATGATTATTCAAGATAGGAGAAGTGGGCTTTGCTTGGATATTTCTCCGCATATTGTCTTTTCGGAAATGTTTTCATTCTCTTTGAAGGAGACACGCAGGCGCCTGACATCTCGCTTAATAAATAATACTAAGGGAGTTAAAAGAAGAAAATAAAGCAGAATGAGGTTGAGTGCTAAATCTGTGACCTATAAAATAGAAATATTAGAAACAAACAAGTCTCATGAACTCTTTTGTCTAATGGTTTATCCTGCAGAATTGGGTACTAAAGTAAATCCTCTTCCTCTTTCGTGTTGTCATGTGATTGTCTCTTCTTACTGGTGATGCTCAAAACCTGACTGGTAATGATTATGAATGTGCAGATGTGTGTTTGTTTTACAGTGATGCAGTATCACCTGTTGGAGGAGTTCAATGCTGTTGCTCTCATGGAATCACTAACTGAAGGATTTACTGAAAAGGAGCAAAAGTCCTGGAAAGGTATGAAAATTCAAAGCCTAGAAGAGATGAAGTGAGCTTCTCAGTTTCTTAAATCGGTCTTCTGGAAATATGGATTGTTCAAAATGTGATTTGCACAGAGCTGAATTGTGATTTCTAATATCTAGGACTGAAAGGATGGTATTCAACCATCTAAACTTAAAAACAAAGAAGAAGAAAAGGGCTGGGCATGCCGGCAATTCCAGCACTTGGGAGGCTGAGGCAAGATGATCACTGTGAGTTCGAGGCCAGCCTGAGTTGCATAGTGAAACCCTGTCTTGAAAAAACAAAAAAGAAAAGAAAAAAAGAAGAAGAAAAGAAATTTAAGCAAAAAGTTCATTGCATCAATTCTGTGTTCTATTTTACAATCACATTTTTCCACTTAAAAGATAAATGCTTAATTCAAAAATCTTAGAGAATAAAGGAAAAATGCAAATGTAAAGAACTCAGCTGGATTCCCACCTTTTATCACAGATACAATTCTGTTCCATGGCACTGAGTGCACACAGAGAGGTCTTGATTTGTGTATCTGTTTGTGTTTTTTTGAATATAAATAGAAACATAGTTGCTTTTCATTTCACAATGTATGGCACATGTGCATAACATGAGTTTTGTTTTTTACATCATAAAGTTCTGTGGCCTCACAATAAAATACGCTATTATGTGGGTATATTGTATTTTACCTAACCAATTCTTCATTGCTGAATATGTATGTTATTAATCAGCTTTACCGTTATTGGACATAATACATGGTACCTACAGCTGAAAAGAGAGATTTAATTTGACTCACATTTTAAGGGAATTCAGTCCATCCTTGGCTGGTTCCAATGCAGAAACATAGCTGCAGAAAGGCATGGTGGAGCACAGCTGCTTAGTTCATGGGGGCCAGGAAGCAGAATGGGAGAACAGTGCCTGAGACGAAGGGGCCAGGGATCAGACATAGCGCCCCAGGCTGTACCTCAAGACTCACTCAGATACACTGGAAGGGTGCTGTGCCTATCTACTAGGTATTTCTTAATCCAGTGTTGTTACGTATCAGGATTAAGGATCATAGTAGTATTTTTCAACTTTTCTTATTGGAAATAAATTTGTTGTGAAGATACTACTTTACAACTTCATTTCCAACATGCTCAAATTAAAGAAATTAAGAGGCATCCAGAAAACGGTAAAAATGAACTACATTATAGTTTAAGTTCTTTTAAAACATATTTTTTCAATTATCACTATTCTGTGAGGAAATATTTTAAACTTGTTCAGGTACGAAGATGAAGGTTTAAAGGGGATAAGTAATTTGCACAAGTTTGTAGTTCATGAGTAATCAAACAAGGATTCTGATACAGTATAAAAGCCCACACTTAATCACCTCCCTGTGTTGCCTTTCAGATGGCATTTGGAAATAAGGATCTGAAAATCAATTACGGGTAAAAGAAAAATATTGTTTTGTAAGCTATCACTCTCCTCATAAATAGGTCTCAATTTGGTTGTTGATTGAAACCACCTGGGAAACTTTGAGGTCCCACTGCTGGTGAGATTCCTCCTCAGAACAATGAAATCAGAATCCAGAGAAGGCAGGATGAAACCCAGGCATTAGCAGGGATTAAAAGGGCCACAGAGGATGACAATATAACCTAGTTCTATCGATTAATTAGTTGTTTGTTTATGTGGCAACAGGAATTGAACCCAGGGCCCTTGCACTGAACTGCATACCCAGTTTTTTAATTTTTTTTTTTTTTGAGACAAGGTCCAACTGAGTTGCTAAGATAAGTTGTCCAGCCTGGGCTAGAACTTGGCAATCCTCTTGCCACAGCCTCGCAGAGTGCTGGAATTACAGGTGTGCATCACCACACCTGGTGCTGTGGAGTCTTTTTTTTTTCAAGGCATAGAAATTGTTTTTATAAAAACAGTTATTTTCATTGTTAATTGAAAAATTACAAATGAATAAAGAATATATATATATATATATATATATGAGTGATCAAATCAGTTTATTAACACATCCATCATGTCAAATGCTTCATTTATTGTGGTGAGAATGTTTTGTGAACTTTCAATATAAGGCAATTGAGGCTAAGAACTGGGATGAGCTTTTCAGGAAGCAACATAGGGGATGAAAAGTACATTAGTGAAGAGACAAGAAGGGTTTTAAGAGACTCAAGAATTGCAAAGAAGGGGCATGGGGATATAGCTCAGTGACACAGCATCTGCCTGGCAAGCGAGAGATCCTGAGTTCGACTCCCAGTATCAAAAAGAAAAAAAAAGGAGAGAGAGAGAGGGAGAGAGAGAGAGAGAGAGAGAGAGAGAGAGAGAGAGAGAGAGAGAGAGAAAGAATCCTAAAGAGGTAGAAGCTAGCCAGAGACATTATTTCTGGGTATCATGAATAAGAGAATGCTAATGCCAATTGTATAGACACTGTGATCAAATATAGAGTAAATATTTAAATTTTAAAATTTATTGCAATAAAGATACATTGCTAGTTACCCTCAAAATACTCCCTCTTCTCTTATCCCATCATTCTTGCCACTTTCTGATGCAGTTCTGGAAGTCCACTTCTGTGAATGTCTTTAGCTGTACTGTTGTAGTGGCCTCGATGCCTTGAATAAATTCAAAGTGTTTATCCCTAACGGTCGTTTTGAATTTGGGCAAGGTTGCAGAATTGGAAGGTACCAGATCTGATGAATAAGATGGATGAAGACAGATTGTAATGTTTTCAAGCCTGCTTTTCCGCTGGATGGCACTCAGCAGCAGCAGTCGCCCTAGTTTTGAATGCACCTCATGAAGACACACACAATAGAGGACTTCCAGATCTGCTCCAGAAAACAGTGATGACAAAGGGATAAACATGTTTCAAGTGAGGGGTTGTATCTTGAGGCAAATTAATAGCAATGTGTCCTTTACTATAATGAATTGCTTTAATTTAAGCATTCACTGTATTTTTGATCATCTTGCATATGTTTCCATGTGGGATATTATTATAAATATTTAAAATAATATTAAGTATAGTATAACTGTTATTACAGCTGAAGACCATGGTCCTGTGACTATACATACTTATTTCCTTTCCTGAGCAGTTTTTGTTTTCCTGGGATTAAAGGGAGTTTTTTTTTCAGTTGGTTTTTGCTATGAAAGATCTCTCTGTATATTTTCTATAGGTCTAAAATCTTCGCTGTATGTTCTTGCAGAATTATATTTTATTAATTTGGAAGCACGCCTCCTGAAGCCCTCCATTTTCCTCTTCCACTCTGAAAAGCTGCTTTAGCTACCTGATAATTTTCTGCACAGTCACCCTGGGTCTGTCTCTTCCTCTCATTCAGGTTGCTTTTGCTTTACCTCTTTCTCATGTCTTACCTCGTTTTTGTTTTACCTCTTTCTGGTGTCTTCTTATTTGGGTGCTTTCTAAGAAAAAGCACACAGAAGGTAAATTTATTTTTAAGAACTTTATTCCATAAAAATGTCTTTATTCCACCTACCCTCACTGATTTATAGTTTTCCAGAGGACAGAATTGGATAGAAAAATCTTTTTGCTCAGAATTTGAAAAACAGTGCATTCTGGCTTCTGTGTCTTGTCTTGTTGAGGTAATCTGGGGTTGTCTCTATTTTTGATCCTTTGCATGTAACCTCTTAGGGTTTTTCTTAGTGATTTCCCCTATCCACATTAACTTCCCGGCACATTTTTATACAATGTGTTAGGCATTTCATGGGGCATTTTAATCTGAAAATCCATGACCTTCAATTCTTGGAAAGTTTCTTTTACTATTGTTTAATAACATCTTTGTGGGTTTTTTCTAAATTCTTTTTTCCAAAGCACAGCTTTGTTGGCATCTTGGTCTATTTTCTGGCTGATTTCTTCCTTCATTATTAAAATATTTGTTTCAATTTAAAGTTGTTTGTTGATTTCAGATTTGTCCCTCGTGGATTGCTGCTGCTTTCTGGCTTGTTTTTAATTCCATGTCCTTGATTATGCTGACTTGCCCTGGGGTGAATACCATGTCCTTTACTCTTAAGAATTTAATGCTTCCTGAATTTCAGGATAAAAATAAATTCTTTAAGAAAATAATTTTAGCTAGTTTATGATTTTTTTCTGATGCTTACATTGCCTCTATTTTATAAAAGCTTTTTTTTTCTTTTTACCTGTGTTTAAATTTGGATCTTTGTTGCTGTTTTCCTACTAATGTCTGATGCTCTTTGGTAATTTACCTGTTCATAACATCAGGTGACTAAAAAGTTAATTGAAAGGCCTATGGGTTGAAGTAGTGTTTGTCAACTGGTTGGTTTCATTGTGGGATGTGCACTGTGGGCAGACATTCTGGCCGTTTTAATGAGAACCTCACTTTTTTTTTCCTAGAAATTTCTCCAGGGATAAATTTTGTAATCTCTTAGATCTTAAGGCTTAGTTGTCCATATTTGAGGAGCAAAATATAGGGAAGAAAGAGTGAGATTTCACTGTGCAATGTGTTTACTTTCTCTTCCTATCTCTATTTACACCCTGGTACCTTGAGTCCAACGTCCCTATTGCTTGGGATACAGAGTTTAGTGATTATAAAATTTAGTTTGTACAGAGAATAAACCTCTGTTTTCTTAGCAGTGTAAAGGAAGAGTGTAACCTTGGTGGGGATAGTGTATAAGCATGGGAGGACTAGCAAAGTCTGAGGGTTTATCTGCTTCTTCTGCTGATGGTCGTGCAGATTCCCTATCTTCAGCCCACCTCTCATTCTCATTTTCCAGGGAAGAAAGTCAGTATCCCAATTCTGAATCTTTGTTATATGTATTCTTTCATATGACTGAACTTGCTTCTCCTGGGTAATCCTTTCTGATTTACTTGGGCTCAGTTTTCTTTGGTTTCCTAAGTTACTCTACATCTTTCATTATTTTATCTGTCACTTGTGTGTCAGTGTCTCTTTCCCACTTTGGCCACCTCTCTTATTGCTTCTGTATTTGTAGAATTAGATGCCTTAAATTTCTTTTATTAATTATATATTATATACATATGAAGACATGATCATGCCACCCCACTTAACCAAAAGCTCGACAATTATACTTCTATTGTATTTGCTCTTCATTTCTATCTTTGTCATTTTAAAAACTTATAAAATAAAATATTGAAGCAATTCATAAAACAAAGGGCAACATAAGGAAATGACATTCATCAAGTCGCGTCTATGAGACAAGCATGATGCGAGGTGCTTCTGTTATAAAATTGTATTGGATTTTTATCTCTGTGTTCCATAAAGACCATTGTGCAGAAGAGAAATGGAAGCTCATAAAAATTAAATAATTGGCCCATGATCACCAAGTTAGCAAGTGGGAGAAATAAGAATTCAATTCAATGCTTACATTCTGTTCAGTGTCTCCATGATCATTCCTAAAGTAATTTATTCCAAATGCAAGGGAATGTCTCAGAATGTCAACTTGTCAGACAGAAACATAAGCGCCTGGTTATTTCACAGCGATTAGACTATTGGAGTTGGGAGTTGGGTGAGTACTATTTTAAAGATTTTTTCTACAGTTTATTCCACCTCCCTTTAATGGTGCCATTTGTTTGAATGGTGTGGTGATGGGGCTGTGGGGTGACCTGATTTGGTGCTGTGCCCTGAGGCTCACAGCTTGAGTTTGTTGTCCACCTCACCCATGACTATAGATTTGCAGTACAATTTGGCTGAGGAGCCAGAGCCCTCGATAAGCCTCCAAAAAAGCAAAGCTTCAGCCACATGGGACATTGACTTGCATATCTTAGAGAACCATGATCTCAAACTGGAAATAAAAAGAAAGTTGAGAACATCAAACCTTGTTCCCCAGGGGATGGGGTAAGAAAGAGCAGAGAATGCAAATGTTGAGGTGAACTCGCTGACCGTATTCTTCATTGGATGCATTTTCCTGCAGTAGTGCAGGATGTAATGTGCTAGGGTTTATGTCTGTTCACTTGTTCCGCTCTGTTTATTCCACTGGTTCAACTGCTTGCCACACATTTACTGAAGAGCGGAGTCTTTTCCTCTTGGGTCCATCCAAGTACCTCAGTGTCAGCTGCCTTCGAAGGCAGAGGTACAGCCAGCTGCACTTTGGCGGTCTCCTCCTAGGCCTTGTGAGGAAGAGTCCAAATAACATCATCCTTATAGTGAAGTGCTTCTCTCTCATTTCCTTCTTCTATTCCTTGCAATATAACTTTTTACCTCATCCCAAACACAAGTGAATACACACATACGTACACACCACAGGGTATGAATATAAATCGACTGCTTCAACTCAAAATACCTTAACTCACTCATGACAAATGAGTTCCTTTCCTTCATGATAAATTTTCTATTTTCTTCAAGTATAAACTGTTCTGAGTAGGACTGCCTGTCCTTCTTTCTCTTTGTTAAGGAAAACTACACTTAGAACAGAGCTGTTTTTATCTTCAGTAAATATGCTGCTGGGTTCCAAAATGCATTAGTGTTTTCATTATGATTTATAAAAACATATGCACAAATATAGGTAATATATTAAATAAAGACTATAGTACATTTCTATGGAGATTGTTATGGCATAGAGTCTACAGGACTAATTTTATTTGACACTGTCTTTTAGCAGAGCAGAAACAATGTTATGCTCAGCATGCCATGTAGAAAGAATCTAGGGTGGAGAAGATAAAAATACACAAGTGTGCCAATCCATGACAGCATCATCTCATGACTTGCTGCTTTATTATTATTCTTAATAAGAATATTTATAGGGTAAGAAGTATTTCTGCACGAGAATATCCACATAATTATTTCTCAGTTGCATTATATAAAGAAAAATATGCATCCAGTGTGCTTTGTAGTGAAGTATTATATTTATAATTCATTCCCTCTTAATCACAGAAATCAAAGAAGGAAAACAAAGCAAAAAATGCAACAAAAGAAAAATAAATGCCCTGACTTACAGCATTGTTTCACTAATTATTAAACCGAAGAGGAAAGCTGGGGAGCAAAAATCACACTATTACAGGCCTGGATGCTGGGGAGGGGGCAGAGAGTTGATGATGGTCTTTTCACCTTTGGGTTGTGGAGGCTAAATGCAATGCAGGTTTGTGAGTTAGAAACTGCTAATGTTGTGCAAGACCAGTTGAATGAACTCTGGGAAATGATTGATGGTGGTCTTCAACACTCTGCTAGTGGGCAAGAGCCACATTTCACCTGTGACTGGTGTGTGTGTACTTCTTCATGACAGCACCTCTGTTGGTTTTCCCAATTTTAACATCATTGCTCAGTGTAGTCTGGAAACAATTCTTTCACTCTTTGAGCAATAAAAGAAACTCTAACTGATTGACTGACACTAATTCTAATCCTTAAAACAATTTTGTAAGATGGGCATTGTCCTTTTAGCCAGAGAAGACTGAGGCCCCAAAAAGATTAACAATATAACTAATAAGTGATGGAAATGGATTTCAGATCCGGTCCCATAGACTCAGAAATCCATGATTTTCCCTTTTAAAATTCAACATGAAATACGCTGTTTCTCATTTCCTACGAAAATGTCTAGAAATTGCCTAGAGGCGTGTCCCACTCAGATGCTTTCTGAGATTGTTTAGAATTGTTTAATAAAACTAGTAAATATAGAGCATTTTAAAAAATTAGAAAGTCACAGCTTGAGTAAAGATATCTGGAGAAATCTAGCTAATTCTGAAAAAAAGATTAACTTTTGGAGTCTTCTTAAAATGACAAATCAGATTTGATCACATGCATCAATACTTGAAAGAAAGAAAAAGTCAATCCTTGCATCCATGGCCCAAAATGGAAGATTGCCGACCTAGAGAAAGTCTAAGTCAGTCACAAAGGGCAACTCTCTCCCAAGTTCCTCTAAAAATGAATCAGAGTTCACATATAAAACAACTAGAGAAGTAACAAATCCTCCAATATTAAAGGTGGACATGGAAGAGCCAGCCTGTCAGTCCAAAGGAATCAAATGTAGAAAATTCAAGAATCAGAGAGGTGATTGAAATAGATTTCCTTTAAAGTTCCTTTCAGTTGTGGTTGAAAATTGGCAACCTTAATGCTGCTTGTTAAATGTGTGCCGCAAGCACTTTTGGACAGAATTAAATTGGCACATACCACTACGGGAGTATTTCCTTAATAATAAAATTGGATGATATTATCAAAGTGCTCTCTCTCTCTCTCTCTCTTTCAGATTCATGTGTCCTGTTACAGGTTTTCGATTAAAATGATTAATTATTGCACTATCCATCAGCCCCTGGGCTGATTACTTAATACTATATTTGTGCCAGTGATGAAGAAGTTAACAACAAGAGAACATGTAGACAGGGCGGTAAAGGTAAGACAGGATGTAGCCCCTGTCCCTGGTGCAGTCATGGGTCAGGACCTATCCTCCTGTCTCCTTCTCAGTGCTTCTCTTTCACATTCTTCATGTGCATTTCTGTTTAGCGACACACAGCCTTGTGCCAGACACAGTGTCCTGTGGGCTAGAAAGCATGTCCACTGTTATGCGTTGCCTGATGTCCCTCCTGTGTGACTGCCAAAAAGAAGGAAAATCCATGCACATCACGAAGTTCAAACCACAGAAGACTGTTGCTTTCTTTTCTATCTCCTGAAAGGAGGAAGGGACTAGAATAAAAAGGAGAATGAGCAGTTAAAACAGGATGAACAGAAGCTAGTCTTCTACTTCAAAATAGGTACAGTTGATCTGTATATGGGCTGAGTCCTCAATTTTAGGAAAAAACTAATAAATTTGTAGATGCATTTTTTCCAGTGTTGAGAACAAAAACAATGTTCCTGGATCTGCCTATAAGAGATGATTCTAAAGTATTATCGTAATGCACCTACCACGTACATATTCATTTGAATAAATTAATTGCTACCATCAACATCTGTACTTTAAGCTTTTCCTAGGCAAGGGTCCCTCTCTTTTTATGACCAAAAGCTTTTCTAATGTAGTTCCTTCCAGGGTGATTTTTATTTTTGTTCGTGGTCATTCAGAATAATACTGTGTGTTCTGGATTACATCCCAAAGTCTACTTCATGGGGAAGCTATTGAGAACACTTTGCACTTCATGTGGACCAGTTCTAACATACCTTCTGTGTATTTCTGAACATGTGAATACTGTCCCAGGACCTGTAAACTGTTGTTGCTCTAAGTAAAGTGGCATAGATTATTTTCTTTTATCATGCTTTTTTCTTGAGGGAGGAAGAAACAGCTTATCCAGAAAGGAATATGTTCTTGACAGCAAATGGACTTAAATCTTAATATATTCCTGGCTAAAATTCTGTTTTTAATTCCTTTAAGATTCATACAGATTGAATGCCGACTTAAAATCTCTCGCCAACAATGAGTAAAATGTTCTGGATTTTATAGGAATTAGCAAGGACCAGCAAATTCTTCCTTTGTGTTTGAAACTAGCTGTGTAGGCCATAGATTTGCAAAGGTTGTGATACCAGAACTGATTCCTCAAAGAGACAACAAAAACTTTATCCATTGAAGAACATTACTGACAAGGCAAAATCGCAGAGGCTGCATTTGTGCCCACGAGGAGTCATTGCTGGAGAAACACCTCTTCAGTTTTCTCCCCTCCTCCTTCCTCAGGATTTATGATGTAGTTTTGCAAACATGCTGCATGTCTTGTCTTTGTTTCTGTTTTTACATCTGAGAGAACACTTCCTTATTTCTCTCGGTGTGTGCTGTGTGTGGGGAGGAGTTAGGGGTAGACCTAAGTGCTACAGTATCATCTCCCAGTCAAATCAACTACAGAATTCTGGTCGTGATTTAGACACTGAATTCCCATTCCATGAAATTGACCCTCCTTAATCCAGTTCCTTGGATATGGTGCGACCCAATGAGAGGAAACACATATTCGTACATGTATAGTGCTGTATTTTGGACTGTTTTACCAGAAGATAACCAGCTACTTTAAACTATTCTTAACAGAGCATCTGAACTTTGAAAGCACTACATGTGTTCAGGAGCTTGCGGAAGCAAGCAAGTTGTCCTCTCTATCAGGAGTTAAGAAACAACGACGTATTTCTGCAAACACTGAGCCACTTTGGCAACATCTTGACAGCAGGAATTCTCCAGGTCCCTACTCCCCACAGCCTGATTCTACCCAGCATAAACATAACCAAACTGCTGTTCAATTACATAATGGCCATTTTAATTATTATTTTGTTGAAATCAAAATGCATGTTAGCTCCCCAAAAGCTAATTCACGGCAGGAAGGTAAAACAGGGTAGCTCCAAAAGGGACACTGTCTTTGCAGCCTTGATGGGGTCTGGGTTTGGAGTGACCCTGCATTTCTCCCGCATGGCTTGGCAGCTCTCTTACTTTTTATTTCAATGATTACCACAAGCTGCCCATATAGGAGTGGTTCCACAAAACTGAAAATCACAGTTAAGTTCATGTCTTAACAGCGTTTCAAGTGCACATTGTAACAGAGTCTCCCAGTAATCAAGTTGCGGGAAGACTGTTATAATAGACTTTCTCTCTCTCTGAATTGCAGCGGGGAAGGCAGATGTGGAAATTATGAGTAATGTAATTGATGATCTTAAAGCTTTTAAATACCCAAGCTCTCAACAATCAAGATCTATTTGAGTTCAGAATCTAATAAGAAGTAAATACAATAGGTTTCAATAAGACATTTTATCAGGAGCTCGGCAGCACTTTGCTTCTTCTGCTTTTATAGGCGACATTATCATCTCATCAGCCGACAAGTTGGAGAATTTTATTGTGACACATAATCATTTTTAGTTCATCATATTTCTCCTTTTCCCAGTGCAGTTTTTTAAAAATAAGGTTTGCTCATTAAATACACCATTTCAGAAGGATTTTGTCCCTATTATATTTAATAGGGAAGGAAGCAGAGCATTGTTAAAACAAGCTGTTTATTGACAACTAATTTATTGTGTTCCTCTGTAGGTGGCTCTATCAAACACATCAGTGTGTTAAAAATAATGCCACTAAGATATTTTCTAGATACCTAGGTTCAGAAAGCCTAGCTAGTGACAATTAGTACCAAATTCATCCTGCAATTTACTCCCTAAACTGGCCCCAAAGAACTTGCATGCTATTTGGAGTTAATTCAAATGCCACATTAAATACACCTCAATATTGTTTTCGTTAATATGCAAATCATTTGTAATATCAGGGTGATTTTACGTTCAGTGGAAGCAGCAATAATGCCTGTTTAATGATGTATTCATCAGTGCCATAGGTGTCTTCCATTACTGTTGTATGTTGTTTTCAGAAACAGGATTGACTACAAAAAAAAAAATTGTATAGCTTCTACAATAATAGTGTCAATTTTTTCTCTTTTGGTGGAAAAATATTGTTGTTATGCACACATAAATACCAGAAACCTCTTCGATGTTATCATTTTTACAATCAGATATATTGCTATTAACTAGTCTAGTTTCTGAGATCTGAAATTATTATCATTATTTTTAATCACAAAAGAAACATCAAAAATGGCGGCATTGTGGGTTTTGGTTTTTTTTTGGCTTATTTGTAAAAAAAAATCATTTTTCACCTTTCCATCAATTTTTTCTCCTACATTTTCTAATAATACAATAGGGAAACTACTTATGAAGTGGTGTTTTTGTCTAACTTGGAACAAAACAAATGTCTGTTCATATGTGTGTAAATGAATAAACAATTCCTTGCAAAAGAATGCAAATTTTTCATGGCACCTATGAAATATAAATTAATGTTTATTTTCCCGAACATGTTCTGTTATTTCCTAGTGAAGCAAAAGGATAAGAACACCTTAGGAAGAGAGAAATGTGAAACTTGATCAAGACTGTTGCCTTCTAGAAATTCATGTGTGGAGGGTGTGAGCTGACAAGGTAAATCAGAAACCCCCTCGAAAGGGCTCTTACATAGCTCTGTCTCTCTCTATGACTTTATTTTATGTAAAATTTGATCATTAAAAACCCCCAAATTCCAAATTATTATAAACACATAAGAAATAAGCCTTCTCATGATTGTAAACCCCAGGTTAAACTATGAACCATGTCAACCCCTCCCATGAATGTTGGTTTTCAATCTGAACCTTCCTGCCTTGGATGTGCACTCAGCTATACAGATGACAGGAAGAGAGCATCGATTGATTATAAATAACATTCAAATTAAATGTACAGTTAGAAGAGAGAACGATATAAGAGGCAGAAGACTTTTTTCCTCTCCTCCCAATCTCCCTGTCCCAGGATTTCCCAGGGATGAAAATTCAAGCTAACCAAAGAATCTTTTGGAAGCAGGATTGTTTTGCCATGGATGAGGGATTACTGATTGGCTTTTTAACTTCAGCTTTTCCAAATAGTTTTTCAGTTATTTAATTTACTCTACATGGAGTCTATTGATTATTCAAGTTGGCAGTCAATTTTATAGGGCACCCCGCTGTTTCTTTGCTTAATGTAGTCAATGATTGTAATTGCTTGATCAGTGCAGCCCATGAAATAGGTTTTGTGTCTTTTTTACAATGCATTGATGGCTTTATCTGATGCAGCCTTGGCAGGGGCCGGGTTTTACAGCGCTCCCCGGAACTCCCAGAGGTCTCTAGATTAATGGCTATGGCGAGCTGTTGGAGCTGCTGATAGCGTGCTCCAGAATGGATTCGCACATCTGGCATGCCACACTTGGCGCGGGCGCCAGCTCTGTGTTGTGCAGTTACAGAATCTCTCACCAGTGCCTAGTTAACTGTTTTCACTAAGGGAATGAGATAAAAAGCCATCCAGAGAGCTGTTGGCACCCACTCTCTGTCACTGTAGTCACACATTAAAATTTTTTTCAGTCTTTTTTTTTTTTTAAGAGGCAAATGATGTATGGAAACAACAAATTACGTGGAATGTTTATGTTTTGAACTCTGTTTGGATTCTGAAAAGCATCCCATGGGTGTTCAGATTTCCTGTAAACCAACAAGCGGCACCTCTTCCTTCCTTTACCCACCACCATCCCTTGGATGAGAACAGGATGGCATGAAAGGCTTCCAAGTCTTCTGTGCGAGTGACAGGGGCTTTGGATTTCCAGAGAAAGGTGCATAGAGGAATCACAAATGTGAAAAAGCAGCCCGAACCACCCTCCACAGCTCATTACAGTCAAAAGGTAATTCTCCTGTCCTTCAGTGGGTCGGGTTAAATTGCTCAGGCGTCATTTTTCTGTGCCTATGTGTCACTGCTTCATATATGGTACAATTGGAACTGCACTATTAGACATGTAAAATGTAGTTTTAATAAGTAGACCAAGAAAAAGTAATGAAATATGCAGTGGAGTTGCATAAATCCATGGACAATATAATTATATAGTACACATACACGATTTACAATGCCCAGGATGACATCTACCAAAAAAAAAAAAAAAAAAAAAAAAAAGGAAAAGGAAAAGTGTGATAGATTTTTTAAACCAGCTAGGCTCAGGGTTGATTTTTCTTAGCAGAGTTTGACATCAAAATTGGACAAGTACAGTTTCTTTATTAATACTTTGCTTTCTGCATAATAAATTATCAATAAATAGTGCATCTTTGAAAAGGAGGAGTTTGCTGAAAAGATAAACTAATACTTTAAGTTCCTAGGTCTATCCAGAACTGAAATTCCATTAGAAAAAGCAACTAGGTAAAAATATTGTAGAAGTGTATGATATACTACTAATCTGTTGGCCTGCATAAAAGAAAAAAGTATATTAAAATTTTCTGAAAATAAACATTCTTGTTTTTAGATTTTGCAGTCATTGTGTGATGTCATTGCTAGGATCACTTCACCATTAATTTAGATTTTAATGCATTTGCAACAGAAAACTTTATGGCAAATTCTTCCTCTCACTATTTACTTTCTTGGCCCTCATACACTGCCTAAATATATTTTATATATTTCATGTACAGCCTATATATTACTCAACTTTATTTCCTTATTCAGAATGTTATTATTTAATAAGTTGAACAGAAAGAAGCCAAGTCAGCAATTTATACTAGTGTCCTGCCAGCCCAGGCTTTGAAATATGAAGAAATACCTTTTTCTTAAGGACTGTGGAAAGCATCTCACCACTTCTCCACTCCTAATTTCACTTTACTTTGAAACGTAATAAAAATGACAGTCATTGTGAAAGAGATATCTGAGCCACTTTCTCACTGCTCTATGCATCAAGATGGTCTGCATGGCTGAAATCCTGGCTCCCTCCCCAGCACACACACATAAGCGATGTGGGGCACAGCCCAGAGTGACATAACAGCTAAACAAAATAGTCAGAGGAACCAAAGGACTCACTAATATGGCAGCTGATGCAAAGTCTTGCTTCACACTGATTTAAGATAACTGTTGTCAGATGAGCACTTGGTGAGGAATCCAGCCTCAGTCTGGGGAAGATGTTGGTCGCACAGGTTGGGATGTTCGCAGCCCACCCTCTGCCCTAGCTCCCTCCCTCACAGTGGCAGAAGCTTGACAAGTTGGTTCCTGTGGGAAACCCCAGGTACCCAGTTAGGTCTGATCCTTGGTAGGGTTGGCTTGATGCTGGGCCTCCAGTCATGTCTGTTTGCTAAGCACTTGTCTGGGGGCTCGGTATCCTTTTTCATCCCTGTCATCCATTTGTTCCTGATTATAAAGTTCCAGGAGCCTTGGCATTTCCTCTGGCCTTTTATTTGCCCTGTTGGTAGCAAGGCGGTATGCAGATGTGGACCCTTCATTAAATACTATGGTGCTCAGCTGTGTTGCCTCTACATAAAAGGAGACAGGTCTCAAGTGAAAATAAGAGCAACTGGGCTAATCACCAATCAGACAAAAACACGAAAAGTTCTTAAACAGCAAAGGACATTGAGGAGGATGACAGGGTTTTCTCTTTGGTTTCCAATTTCTTGAGGTACAAAGCTGTGAGAGGGTAATTGGGAAAGGTTAGGGTTACAGTTAGGGTTAGGAGCAGTTTTAGTCAGTGGGGGTAGATCTGAAACCCTCCTCTGTCACTTAGTGCTTTATAAACTTGGACAAATTATTAAATCTCTTTGAGTCTTTCTTTTGATGAGAACCACAGAGACTAACACAATGGTCTAGTGCTCTGAAAGAATTAAATCACAGATCATGGAAACGCATTTGGCTCCATATCTAGTATGTAATGTGTTTCATAGTTACACCCAGTGGCTCCTGGAAGAGTCAATTTCCTTGCTCTTCATCTATTCCTGAACAGCTCTGGTACTTGGGTCTGATCTATCTCCTTTTGGCCTCTCTCCTTTATTTTAGTCCAGTTTTACTTTTTCAGCCTGACTGTACCAATGGGTACCTAAAGATAAAAACCTAAATATAAAGCAAAACAATAAAACTAGCCCAATCTGCAATAAGCAAATATCAGGTTAGGAGAATAGTGTTATACTAAATGCATTTCAGAAAAGATCAGAGTTTAGTTGATACAATTTATTGCCTGAAGTCTATTCTTGGGATCGCTCACCCCCCCACCAGGGTACCAGGCTGCAGACAGCCAGGAGTTAAGATCTATAAACCTGGCCAAAGCAGGCATAGGGGCCAAGATACTTAGCCAGAAATTAAATGATATATGAGGGTGATTATTAACTAAACTTTATGAACAAGGTCAAAAATTACATCTAAGTGAAACCAAAAGTGAAGCCTACAATATGAGAGGTTGTACATAGTAGCAGGACAGAATGGGGAAATACCTAGAACAAGTGAGAAGAGTCTTAGGTCAGGAGCACAGGTGGCTCACGCCTTCAGGCATTGCCTCAAAGGAAGAGCTGAGAGTCAAAGTATTCCAGATATTGAACTCTGAGCCTGACTACATCTGACACTCCTTAGGTGGAACATTGGTTTATGGTTCTCCTAACTGGTAGATAGATCCATGTTTGTAGATTCAAGAGACCCTTGGTGGAGGTCATCATGTCTGACCTCTCTCATACCTCTTTACAAGTCAAAGATCTAGCATCAAAGCAGTGATGGAGAAGTCATGCAAGGAAGGAAGACTTCCACACTGGTATGTGCTATGAATTCTAAGCCCACTGCTCATTACAGCAGCTTTCTGAGAAAACCCGTAGCCTTCAGTGTTTCTCACAGAGGACACATCTGCCTACCAAGAAGTTTAGGGGAAACATTCACTAGTGTATGTTTGAGGGGTAGGTGCTATTATACTCTCAGGTCAATGGTGTGCTGCCCTGGAACACAATCCTACCCACACCTTCTCCTAGATAACTAAGAATGACTATCATGACATAAGTGCTAAAATAAGACTCTGTGTTTACAAATGTAGCCTGAATTTTCATTCACTTTTGGTAAATCACGAGGTGTGTGAGGTCTTCATTGTAGAGCTGAGGATAGTCAGGGTATTTTGGGAAGGGACAGACACTAACAGAAAACATAGGACAGGTGGCAAAAGAGGGGCCACATCCTCAGTTGCTATACACTGTAAGAGCTCTGATTCTAACCAGTGTTGTTTTGAAAATGAAGAAAGATAGTTAGAGAGGAAAGCAACTGTCATAGGGAATAAATTTTAAACTGACTAAAAACATACTAGAAACAAATCTAATATCAACTGCCTGACTTGTCATCATCCCATATCAAATGACATAAATATCCCCACCATTTCCATTCATCTCCACCACAACTAATAAAAATAGGGTCTTAAAAACTGGAGGAGGCAGTCCTAAAAGTGAGAAGGTTATTCTTCTGTAATTGCAAGTCATTGTAAGTGTATGTCCTATCTATTTCAGAGATTCTTGGGTGGCATATCTATGAAAGTTATAACCCTTTCTCTTCCATTCTAACCCTATTAGGATGCTTAAGTTCATATCTCAACAGGAAGAAAGAAAAGGGGATATAAACCACCATTTGCTTATCACTTAGCATGTTTAGGTATTAAATTGTTACCTATGATTTACATATATGTAAGTAAACATGTAGGATGATTCACACCCAGAATGACTTACTACAAAGGCATGCCTTTTCCATTCCTTATTGCCTTACATTATCAATCAGTGGTGAAAGCATGACTCAAATTTGAGTCTTTAAACTCTGGATTCTTTGTGGGTGCTAATGTGATAAATGTATCTGCCACACGAGGCTCAGGGTCCTGCTCCCTTACTCTTGGCCACACTGGCTGTGGACTCTACTGGAAGAGGCCTGCTCAAGACATGAGTCTTTACCTTCTCTCTGAGTGGTCATGTTGGTCATATGTCTGTTATGACTAGAGTCCAATTGTGATGTTCTGGGCTTTGGCTATTAAGGAAAATTCTCTTTTTGTATTAAAAGAAAAAGCTTTAAAAATATTCAACACAGTCAATCCCATCCTGTTAGTCAGCACCATTTGTGAGCTGCAGAGAAAAGAACAAGGAGCCAGTTCACTTCCTGCGAGTTGGCACCATGCGCTGGTCATGGGGAGGACAACCAGTCTCCAGCCCCTCCCAGCATGTGGGCTGAAAGACAAGAAGAGCCAAGGTTCCCCACCACCATGAGCACCCAGCTGATCCAGAGAAACACAGGCTGAGATGATAGCCATTGAAGTAAAATACAACTTAATGCTTGTAGTGTTTAGTGTTTCACTGACTTTGTAGGCCTAAAGCTGGTAATATACAGTATAGCATCTATGGGGGATCTTCATCTGAGGATGGTAGTCATTGTTAATTCCCTAGTATCTTGTTATAAAGTACTGTATCATTTTCATTGGCTTTTTTTTTTTTTGGTTTACTTTTATTCTGTTTTGCTTTTTTGGTTTACTTTTACTCTGTTTTGCTTGTTTGATTTTGTTATACCTGATGGCATGAATAGCTATTTCAAAGATAGTAAGATCTATTATAGTAGCTATTTTGGATTCACTATTATCTTGTTTTGAGGTCCTGTATTGCATTCATTTTTTGGTTTCTGTTGATTCTATTCTATTCTGTTCTGTTCTGTTTGATTTTCCTGTCTGATGGTCTGGGCAGCTATTTTGAAGACAACAAGAGGTAATATAGTAGTCATTGTTGATTTCTTATTATTTTGCTTTGAAACACTGTATTACTTACACTGTTTTATTTTGATTGGTTTTATTCTGTTTCACTTTTCTTGGTTTTATTCTCTTTAAAATAAAAAAAAATTTTTTTAAATTCAACACATAATTGCAAAAGACCTGGTATTCAGAGAAAAGCTTAATTTAATGCTTCTACCCCCAATTTTTTTTATTTGAAAACTTTGTTTTCTATATAAAGAACACATCTGATATTAAGTACATACACATTTAATGTAAAGTAGAGATCTAAAATTTTTTTCACAAAAATTCAAGTATTATCTGAAGTTGTGACAAATCTCTTCTCCTCTCAGATCCAAAACTTGATTTTTTAAAAAAAAATCAGAAAATCAGGATAGTGAGTCTTTCATCTGTATTGAATGCCTCGAAGACTGAATATTTCCATCTTCTGTGACCTGTGGGCAGACAGAACCACTCTGTGTCCACGGTGACAGTGAGAATAGATTTGCTCCCACTTCGGCTTGCTAAAAGTCATGCCCTGGAACTACTCACCCAAGTGGCACATTCTTCTCCGTGATGGAAACATAAACTGAGACAAATTCAAAAATATTCTTATTTAAAAAAGCACTAGAACCTGTTGCTTATGGTATTCTTAACTAATGCTTTCATAAACTGATTTTTGTTTTACTGAACCAATGAATTTTAAAACTATAGAATAAAACAAAGCAAAATAAAATATGAAAATACTGAAATTTTAAATGAAAGCATTTGTGATGGGGAAAAATGTGTTATGTATTTCAGAAAATAAGTAGGAACAGTTTTATTTACTTGGGTGTGTATCCTCCAAGTAACTAATAAGCACACTGGCAGTACATTTCATTCACTGTATTGGGCAAATGTGAAAATACATACTTGCATGCTTAAATTCACTTATTATTGAGTATCTCTTGAAATATGCAGCATTCATAGAAAATTTCCTATGCTTTATTTTTCATTTCAGTGTTACCTCTTTAGGAAATTAGATTATGTATTATATTTTACATATTTTTTTTTCTTTTTGTGATATTGATCTTGTTTATTCTTGTTTAAAAGCAAACTTTTTAACTATAAAGAATGTTTTAATGAGAAAATTCCCTTTCATCGATTGGGCTGAATGAAAAGCACCTAGTTGAGGGTCTCTGCTGATGCCTTATATATTCTGACATCAAGATTTGTGTTGAGAATGAAACAGAAGTCACCTGGGCTTCAACTGTGTCATTAGAGAAACCAGGGTCACACACCGAGTGCTCCTCAGATTGCTAGCCCTGCTCCATGTGCTTCTCTAGTGTTTTTTGTCATCCTGATTTGAGACTTTCCAATCAGTTTCAGTTTCCATGTCCCAGTGCGCGCCCAGACTCTGGCTGTGTCTTGCAGGGTAAGTGCCAACATTCCATGAGAACAGCAATCTCTGTAGAATGTTTGGCTTGACCAGAAGCAGGAAGAACAGGAAACGTTATTTTAAAAAGTCCCGTTTTTCACACTGCTGATGTCTGGAGAGTCGAGATAAGCTTTGAGCCTCCTTCCAAATCTTTGGGTGCTCCTCCAAGCACGCTCTAACTGGGGTGTGAAATAAAGCTTACTGGGGTGGGATTGGACAGTGATCAAGACGAAGTGGAATTGGCAGTAGGACTTTTCTCCGTTTAGTTTCCAGGATGGTGGAGGTGAAGCTAGAGTTTTCCCATCCTTAACGCCTTATCTAGGAGACAGTTCTGTGAATACTGGTACAAATTGTTATTTTTCGTTTTTGTAAATATTATTCTTTAAATTGTTGAGTTTTAGTGAGCCAGACAGTCCCAAAATGATCTTTATTCTTCAAGTATTTATCCATAAAAATATCACTGAAATAAGAATGTGAGCTTTCTTGGATTGTTGTGACATGCATACTTGTGACATAATTATTTCATTTTTAGCTTTTAGTCCTTAATGGAAATACAACAGGG
>RJWM01030023.1:0-23814 GCA_004363535.1 Dasyprocta punctata
TCCCAGTTGTTGATTCTGGTAAGTGTTTCCCGTCCAATTTGATTTTTGTTCATGAACTCTCTGCCTACTCCTATGTCATCAAGATTTTTACCTACTCTGTCTTCTAGTAAGTTTAGTGTCTCTGTTGTAATATTTAGATCTTTGATCCATTTTGATTTTATTTTAGTGAATGGTGATAGACATGGATCTAGTTTAGTTAATGGCATATAGAAAGCCAGTTTTTCCAGCACCATGTGTTAAAGAGGCTATCTTTCTTCCAATGTACATGTTTGGCCCCTTTGTCAAAGATGAGGTGGCTGAGTGTGTTTGTAGTTGTGGCTGTATCTTCTAATCTATTCCATTGATCTTCAGGTCTGTTTTGATTCCAGTATGTCTTGGTTACTTTTTGTTCGTTGCCTAGACAAAATACCTGATGCCCAAAGTTAGGGAAGGAAAGGTTTATTCTTACAGTTTCTCGGAAGTTTCAGTCCATTAGTTGGCTCCAAGATAGTGTGGCATGGCGGGCCTGCTGTTCATGGCGGCTGCAAGCTGCAAGCCGCAAGCCGCGCTGGGGAGAAAGAGAGAGAGAGAGACGGAAGCGGAAGCAAACAAAAGGAAGACCCACCTTCCCTTACATTGTATGTTGGCTCCACCCCTGGGTGGGTACAGCAAACCGAACACAAGCAAGTGCCAGACTTAGCCCCATCAAAAGTATGTGAGGACTTGGGGGGACATAGCATACCCCATACACAGTACCATGCTGATTTTATCACAGTGGCTTTGTAATATAGTTTAAAGTCGGGGATTGTGATGCCTCCTGCCTTACCTTTCATATACTTAGTTTTGGTGTTTTGGAAATACTCTTTTTTTTCTTCATCAGTCTTTTCCCCATTTAGCTTTCACACTTTATGTATTGTAGTAGTTTTAATTGTAGTTATTCTCTTATTGTAAGCTTATTCATATTATTTTGTGATATAGATAACACTTGTTTAATATATGTTTGCATGCAAGTACATATAACATATGGTGAAAAATAAAACACCAACTTTGAAAGTCTTACCTTTGACAATGTTAAACTGAAGCCAGTATGAATGATGATTTGCACTGTATTTGCCTCGATAATATGTGTGGTTTAAGTAGTTGAAAAGTTGACCAAAAATATCAAGAGATAAAGCAAAAATGCTGTTTTGCAAAACTACTGGTGAATTAAAAATCCTGTTAATAGCTTACAAATGTAAAACAAAAAATTTCATTCTATTCGCAACTCTCTTATGTGTCTAGAGTAATCTAGTTTATCACTGCAAAGGAAAAAAAGACAGAATTTTTAATTTATTTTTTTATCCTTCTCATTTTATAGCAAATCTACCTTTTAGCAGCAGGAGAAAACTGAATAGAAATTTAAAAGAAATAAATAGATTAGAAGAATTTTATACTATAAGTCATAGCCTTGCAGGAAAAAATTGCCAAAAGACAACTAGGTATTAAGCATTTTGTACCTTTTTCTTAAGTGTGTTTCTAAGTCATTGTGCTCTTTCTTTTTAAATTTCATTTCTCTTTTCTTGCCCTCTACTTTTCTAGAAAGGCAATACGTCTACACATGAGAGCTAACATGATCTCTGTAGATATTAAGGGAAAATCTTTAAAACTGTCAATAATGAAAGCATGCCAGACTTTTCTGTTCCCTATTTCCTTTTCCAGATGCTTCACTCCCTTCTCCCCAATCCACCAAGTATTCCCACTACCCGAGGCTACTTGCTTGTTTTCCACGTGGGACTTTTATTTTATTCTTTTAACTACTATTACCAATTTTGGACTGTCTAGCTGCCAACATATACTTGAAGATTTTATCAACTCATCCAACAACCACTTTCATATTATTTCTCTTAGCGCTTTTCTCTGCATTATTCTTGGTACTTATTTGCATACTTATTTATGTAGTTCACTTCCGGTACACTCTCAGATCCTTGGCAAAATGAAGAATAACTCATTCATTTTGAAACCTCAGTTCCTGAAAGAATGTCTTTCAAACTGAAGGTGCAGTACACATTCGAGGAGGTCATGGAGACAGGAATGAGCAAAGCAAGAATTAGTTCATCTTATTTCTGGGCCTTATTTAGATTGCTTAGCTTGGATTTCTGTTCAAAAGTGCATTTCTTTGGAATGTACTCCAAAAATAGTGATAATAATCATTTGTTACTATGTAGTAATATATATATTTTTTTTTTTTTTGCGGCACCGGGGATTGAACTCACAACCTCGTGCCTGCCAGGGCAGGCGCTTAAGGCACTGAGCCAAACTCCCGGCCCTGGTTTTTTTTGAGGCAGGGTCGCACTATGTAGCTCAGGCCAGTCTTGCGCTCACGTTGTAGCCCAAGCTGGCCTCGAACTCACAACGCTCCTCCTACCTCAGCCTCCCGAGTGCTGGGATTAAAGGCGTGCGCCACCACGCCCGGCTGTAGTAATATTTAACATTTTTCTGTGCATAGTTTATCCTGGAAATAACGTAAACTATTGATTCTAAGAAATGTTACCAGCAAATCCACTGATTTTATTAATTTGTGATTATAAATATGTGTATTTTAATGGCTTTCATGAAATATATTATGTAGAAGAATGCTAATTTATCAAATGTATTTCCTAGGTATGAAAAAAGACATTTAATAATGCCTATGAGGTGAATGAAGCCCACTTGGGCTGCTTTGCAAATGCTACCTGATGTTGTCCATGCTAATTCCCTACACACACCTTTAGTGCTATTGATCACGAATTTCCCTTCAGCTAAGAACTTTGGTTTAAGAAATGCAATTGTTAATAAAAAATGCAATTGTTACCCTAATTAACTTCAAAGAGAGGTTTAAAAAATCCAGTTCCATGACACAAAACATCTCTTTTTATTTTTCTGATACTTTAATCTTTATAAATTAACCATAAAACAAAATCCTCAATATTCATTTCTATAGGACTCATTCACACCAGTTTCAGTTAACCATGATATCATCCAGAAGTGTTTAATAGTGCTCCAAAAATTAGATTGACTTCATAGTTTGGACTGCGCACTAGCTGTAGAGTAAGAGAATAAATTGAAAGCTGTGTGTGTGTGCATGTGCACATGTGTGTGTGTGCATGTTTGTATGAGAGAAAGAGAGAAAGAGAAACAGAACATGTACGTGAATTGAGGAAGAACATTTGTCAGAATTGGAGGAGGATATGGAAACAATGCTTGTTGGTATGGTAGGTGCTCAAGTTTTATCATTGAATGTCTAGGGGTTTCTCCTCATTCAGCACTGAACTAATGAATAGCATCAGTAAAGAAATTCGTTGGACCTGGTGGTTATGTCAGGAGTTATATAGCAAAATAGTAATGAACCCTAGGAAGATAAATAAAGATAAGTTCAGGAAACATAACTAAGACTGCTGTATAAATCGAATAATAAAATTCCTAGTCATATTTTGCCATAAATAGAGTTTTGGGAATTGGTCATTCACCTTATTTAAAATTCAGAAATATTAAAGGTACAGAGTTCTTTCATTATAGAAATAATAGAATTCGAGCTATTACTGAGTTAGGGTCATTTAAATGGCTATAGCATGCATTATATCAATAAGTGGAACATCTGTATGTAATGTCCACCTACTGATCTACTAACCCCACTCCATGCACATTTAATGAACTGCACTTAATCATTTTAAGACTTCTTCTAATGAAGCCTTATCTAGATTAACATTTTAAGCACAAATACTTTTAGGCATTAAAACTCTCGCACTAAATGAAATTGCATTGTCTTGTTTACCCTTGTTGATTAATAAGCAATCTGTTAAATGTTAGAATAGTCCAATTGTGGCAATAGAAGTAGATTAGTAATTCAGTGATGTTTGTGGATATAATCACCATTTCTCCTGAAGGCTTTGAATTAGAATATCACTCACTATCCATAGGCAAAGAAAGCGTATAATATTTTTAGACATGTGTACCCACTATTTTGCTTGAATGTTCAGCTTAGGGTCACTGCAGCAATACAAATGCTTCTGGGAACAAAATGCTATTTTGATGCATGCATATCCTTCTTAAAGAGTGTGAGTGTCTATTAAAAGAAACACAGCAATCAAAAAATGTACAGTAATAATCCAGTAACTTAATTTCTGTTTTCCAAACATTATTGCTTTGTTAATCAAGCTTTGGAAGAGAAATGTTGCTTATCCTTTTTCCAAATAATAGATTTTATATATAAAGTTCCTTGCATTCTTACTTAATTTATTTTCAGTCAGTTGAAAAAAAAAAACCCTGAACTATTTGCTTCTACACAATCTAGGAATAAATTTGGAAATCTTCCATTTTCTTTTAGAGGGTGTTTCTATCTTTTGTGTTTTCTTTAAATTTAAATCAAAGCATGCCAACATGTTTGGTATTCCTATGACCTAAAGGAGTGATTTCATTAGGTTAGGAACTATTAATTATGTTCATGTCTAGGTAAGACCCTATGTTTTACCAAGAGAAATCAGTGAAAAGGGAAAGAGGAAAAAGACACAGCTAAGTTCTCCAGCATTAGTTAGCTATCTATAGGTGGCCTTCAACCTAAAGGAGGCTTCTTCTTGTCCTATTGTTCATAGCTGAGCTTTTCACTACAACTTGAAATTTTGATGGAAAGAGTGTTTTAGATTTTAGGGAACTCTGCCCTGTAACCACTCATAGGTTACTCTGTCTTTGTGTTGCAGTCCCTCTGTCGTGAAATCAAGCAGCGACGTAGAGGAGTGGCTTCCATTCTTCGATTATGCCAGCATCTTCTGGATGACCGAGAGACCTGTAATCTGAGTGCAGACCACCAGCCCATGCAGCTGATCATTGTAAATCTTGAAAGAAGATGGGAAGCCATTGTCATGCAAGCTGTCCAGTGGCAAACACGGCTACAAAAGAAAATGGGAAGAGAATCTGTGAGTGATTTTTTTTAAAGTATAATGAATTCTTTTTTTTTTTTTTTTTTGACAAAAAGATAAATTGTTTTAGAGGCTTAGAAAATGTGTTCAACAAGGGTTTTGGTATCTAAATGGGTACCTAACCACTGAATGAAACCCTGTTTGCTATAACATAGAACTGAAATGCATTTCAGTATATCTCATTTTAAAAGGTTTTTCCCTTTTAGTTTATTCACAGGATAGTGTAGTCACTTACAGTGATCAAACTGTTCCTCTAATTGTCTTTTTTTGAAAATCACATGTGAATTTCACTTAATCTTACCATCTAAGCCATTAATTATTTCAAGTATTATTTCATCAATAATGTTCATTAATCATGTAATACTCCATGAATATTTTGCTAGAAAGTGGTTTAATACTCTTACAGTTATGGTGCAATGTATATGCTCTGCAGATAATGCAGTGAAATAATACATATTATTTTCCATTCCTTTATGTGGTAATTTAACAACAGATATTTGTACACCAATCCCCCTTTGTTCCTGGTGGTGTCCCTTCTGATAGAATGCTGAATATTAACAAGTTTCTTCTTAGAGTATTAATGTAGCATTGCATGAGTAGTGAATCTTCTTAAATTTCCAAATTGAGTGCAGGTTCAAGCTATGGTTGATGAAGGAGCTATAAAAGACTAAAACTTGTTTTATGATAATATAGAATGTATATTAGTTCAGAAAACCTTGAAATTCTTTTTATCTTTTTTAAGAATTGATACATATTTGTATTATAGAATAGTGATGTTCATTTTGGAAAATTGATACGTACATGAATCTTGATCATTTTTAATCCAGTAAATAACCTCTCCCATTTCTCCTTTCCCTTTTTCTATTTCTAGAAATCTACCTTCTAGTTCTCATCATCTCTCTTTTAGTTTGTTCATTTATTTATTCACATTTTAGGTTTCTTATTTAAACCAAAACTTGCAATATTAACTTTCCAAGTCTGGATTCTTTCATTTAACATGACAGTCCCCAATTTCATCATTTTTCCTTTGAATGGTGTGATTTCATTCTTCTTTATGACATTAATATTCTTAGCTATTGTAAATTGTGCTGTTGTAAATATGAGGGTCTGTGTATGACTATAATATGTCATCTTTAATTTTTTTAGGTATTGCTAGTTTTAGTTTTCTGAGGTACCGCCATATTAATTTTCATAGCAGTTGTAATAGTCTACATTCCCATCAGCAATGTAGAAGAGTTCCTTTGTCTCCCACATGCCTGTCAGTATTCATTGTTTTTATTTATTTATTTATATTTTGGTACCAGGCATCAAACTTACAACCTCGCGCTTGCCAGGCAGGCACTTAGGCCAGTGAGCTAAATTTTATTCTTGATAATAGCAATCTGATTTATTCTGGTTTTGATTCTTTGCTTGCTATTTATTTATTTGCTTGCTTGCTTGTTTGTTATTTTTGTGGATTACAATGGGGGGAGATGAAATCTCAAAGTAGTTTAGATTTTCATTTTCTTAATGGTTAAAGATGTTGAACCTTTTTCATATACTTATTGTCCATTAGTAATTCTTTTGAGACATGTCCATTTGTCCTTTTTATGGTGAGGTTATTGGCTTTGGGGATAACTTTTTAATTCTTTAAATATTTTAGATATTAATTCTCTATCAGAGAGTAGTAAAGATTTTGCCCATTCTATAAATTGTCTTTTCACTCTATTAATTGTTTCCTTTATTGTACAGTTTTTCTAAGTTGATGTAATCCCATTTGTTGATTCTTGATAATATTCCCTGTGCTAACGGAGTCTTATTTAGAGAGTCTGTGGCTTCAAGTACTTCCCCTACATTATCTTTCAGCAGTTTCAAAGTTTCTGGGTTTCACAGTTAGGTCTGATACATTTCAACTTGATTTATATAGGATAAAAGATAGGGATCTAGTTTAAATATTTTCATATGGATATCTAGTTTTCCTAGTACCATTTGTTAAAGAGGCTATTTTCTCCACTTTTGACCTTTTTGTCAAAAATCAGATAAAACTGTAGGTGTGTGAGTTTGTTTCTCTATCTTCTATTCTATTCCACTTAGCTTTATGTCAGTTTTTTTGACAGCACCATGTTGTTTTTGTTGTATAGCTTTGTAGTATAATTTAAATTCCAGTATGATGATACCTCCAGCATTGTGAATTTTTCTTAGGATTGCTTTGGCTATGCTGGGTCTTTTCAAATACAATATGATGTGAATGTCAGGATTTTTTTCTCTAGCTCTATGGAAAACATTGGTATTTTCATAGGAATTGCATTGAATCTGTAGATTGTTTTTTGTAATATGCCCATTCTAACAATACTAGTTCTGCTGATCAATGAATAAGGAAGATCTTTCCATTTTCCAGTGTCTTATTCAGTTTCTCTCTTCAGTATTCCATATTTTTTTTATAGAGGTCTTTAATATGTTTGGTTAATTCCTAGATATTTAATTTTTTAAAGCTATTGCCAATGGAATTGCTTTCTTAGTTTTTTCAGATGTCACATTATTGTTGTACAGGAATATTATTCCCCAAATGACATTGAGATTGGTGACTTAGTTGAAGGGCCAACTCTCATATTTGAACTATATAAATAAAATACATACCTATATAGGACGAGTTTTCCTTATATGTTATATTGTCACTTTTATGTTGTTGCAAAGTTCCAAGATTCAAAATTCAAAAAAAAAAATGTAAAAATCTTGACATTGAAAAATAGCTTCCTCTTATGAATTCTAATTTTAACAAAATCTTAATATTTTCTATCTGATGTGTTTGGCACAGGGGACTCAGGAACAGAAGGGACAGTGAATCAGTGAGCCTTCTTGTTCTCCTTGCATCTGGAGCTATGTTGAGTCAAGGGGGTGATTTTCTCCTCAGTAGTTCTGTTTAATTGTCTTGAGCTGAAGTTAAATTTCTTAAGACTTTCATATGTTGCCAGTTATCAGAATCAACATAATTGGATGTCTTTTCTTGAAATGACCTGCTTGTTGTGAAGGTATTTAGCTAGCATTTTTTTCTTTTTTCTTTTTTGTTTATTTGCTTTTGAGAGTATTCGTATACTTTGGAGTCTATAAATATTGTAGTAGTAATAATAAAATTTAGGCAAAAATCAGTTGCAGTAGGCAACATTCTGACATTCAAACTGGTGTAGAGAAGACAAAACTGGTTTTCTTTATTGTTTGAAATCATATGACAGGGATGCTGGACTAGATCTCTGCACACCTAGTACAGGTTTCTTTCTTCTTCTTTTTTTTTAAACACGGTTGTATGGTAAAGGTGATTTTTAAGTTTGAGAAACCAGGAATGCTTCTTAGAGGCTCCAGCTACTACTTCCAAGCAGATATAAATTGCAGGCAGAGAAAGTGTGCCCCTTTTTTAGATTACCTGCTATGTGGGTATGTTATTTGGTATAATGAAAGTAGTAAATAAGATTTTTTTTTTTTTTTTTTTTTTTTTGCGGCACCGGGGATTGAACCCACAGCCTCGCGCCTGCCAGGGCAGACGCTTAAGGCACTGAGCCAAACTCCCGGCCCTGGTTTTTTGAGGCGGGGTCACACTACGTAGCTCAGGCCGGCCTTGCGCTCGCGTTGTAGCCCAAGCCAGCCTCGAACTCACAATGCTCCGCCTACCTCAGCCTCCCAAGTGCTGGGATTAAAGGCGTGCGCCACCACGCCCGGCTAAGATTTTTTTTAAAAAATGATGAAAGTCACTCTCAGAAAAGATATGGATGAGGAAAGTGTAAACAAATGCCAGCAATACATTGAGCACAGGGTACATCATTCAGTTGGAAGTGTTTCTCTGCTTTTGATCTCTGTTGGTTGGGTAAGGAGTTGAAGTTGCTTTGATGGCCAGACAGATATTCACGGATGCATAATGCTGTGTTTGCAGAGTATGAAAGACTTCTAAGTGATCTGTTTGCTCATCATCTGTCCTCACTGCTGTTCCTTTCTCTGCTTGTAATAGATATTTTCCCAGCGTATCATCAGTATATGTGATATACTTGCCCGAACTGAGTGTTAATAAATATTTGCTGACTGAATGATTGCATGCTTTTATATAATAAATTTTGTTTCATTCTGACATTTGAGGGAGTTATTATTTCAATATTAATTCTAAATTCTTATGTTCTCATGAAGTGTCTTTTTGTGTCATATTTCTTTAAAATATTTTATCTTTGTAAGAACATCAAGAAAATGGGCAAGACACACTCCTGAAATCCCAACTACTCTGGAAATTAAGTCAGAATTTCAAGTTCAAGACCAACCTGGACATTTTAGGAAGAGCCCGTCTAAAAATAAAAGAAAAAGTGGTATGGATGTAGTTCAGTGATAGAGCACTTTCCCGGGCAGTGCAAGGTCTGCATTCTATCCCTAGCACTGTCAAAAATGTAAGAAGTGTTAAGAAGATAAACTTTTACTTCTTATTTCTGATAAGACAGCCCTGGGCTCCCAGGTCCTTTTCTGAGTTCAAGGAAACTGCAAGCTTCTGCATAGAATCTGGGGAGGTCAAGGTGGATAACCTTGCTACAAGGTAGGGTAGTAGAAGAGAGCTCACCAATAGAGAGTTCCTGAGATAGAGTCCTCTAAAGTCTTTAGCGAAATAAACCATCTGAAAGGATTAGAAACAATGTGCAGCTTTTGCAAGTCTCAGAATAGTTCCCTTTCCGTCACAGTAGAAATCTTCCTTATTCACAAGGCATGCAATAAGGTACTAAGAAAGGTTCTGCCTCAGTAAAGGAGTAAAAATAGATGAAGTGTGGCTCTAGTCACACTCAAAAAGTGTTAATACACAAATTTATAAAACTGCTTCAAAGTAACTAACTTACATCCCAGGAAAAAGTTCAAGATTACTTATAAGAATACAATTGTTCAGTATCCAACAAGATAAAACTTACAGTGCCTGGCATCCAATAAAGGGTATGAGGCATGCAAAAAAAAAAGAAAGTTCAACTGATGAAGAAAAAAGTATTAACCAAAATAAACAGATTCAGAAAGGGCATAAATTATGACATAGACTATGGAATTAATAGATTAAAAAATAAAAAGTTATTAAACTTGGCATTCTATAAATTCAAGATGCCAGAAAATGTATTATCGCATAATAAGTAGAAACATTGAAAATATCTGTCTGAAATAAAACTTACAAAGATATAACTAAAATTATTGAGGCAAAAAAGATACTGGATAAGATTACCAGTCAATTACATATCACAGAAGACATAATTCATAAACCTGACAATATGGTGCTAGAAAATGTCCTAAAGTAAACAGAAAGAAAAAAGACAAAAGCAAGGCACTGGTGAGCTGTGAGATAACTTCAATAAGCCTAGTAGGTATACAGTTAGAATCCCTAAAATGAAGGAGAAAGCATAAGCAAATTTTGCAGAAATAAGGTCCAAAATTTCCAAAGTTCACTTAAATCAAGGGAGCATAACATTACTAAATGTCTAAAATAGAGTTTACATGTATACCATGCAAAATCTTGTACAACTATGAGGACACACACACACACACACACAAAAACCTCATAGTTCTGAGCAGAAATTCCAACATATTTTTCAATAATCAATAGAACAGAAAATCAGTAAGAACAAAAAATACTTGAATGATATTATAACCAATTTGACCAAACTTATATATAAAACACTTCACCAAAGGTTTTATAAAAAAAGACAAGAGATAACAAGTGTTGGTGATGATGTGGATAAAAGGTAACCCTGTACACCATTAGTTGGGAAGTAGATTAGTACAGCCACTGTGGAAAATGTAATGGGAGTTCCTAAAGTAATTGAAAAGATAATTACTACATGACCTAACAGTTCCTTTTTGGGACCCCAAAAGAAATGAAATCATCACTTCATTAAAATACCTGCACTCCATGTTTATTGCCTCATTATTTATCATAGCTAAGATGTATAAACAACTGAAGTATCCAACAATGGGTGAATGAAAAAAATCAGTATAGTATTCAGCCTTAACTAAGGAGATGCTGCCATCTGTGACAGTTTGGAGAAATCTAGAGGATATTATACTAAGTGAAATAAGCAGACACAGAAAGAAAAATACTATGTGATCTCTCTTATATATGGACTCTAAAATCAACAAATGCATAGAGTACAATGGTAGTTACCAGGATGGCTAATAAGGAAAATGGAAAGGTACAAACAGTACAAAGTTTCAACTATGGTAGAATGAAGAATGAAGAGATTTAATACACAACATGATGATTACAGTTAACAATATTGTATACTAGAAATTTATTAAGAAAGTAGGTTTAGCCGGGCGTGGTGGCGCACGCCTTTAATCCCAGCACTTGGGAGGCTGAGGTAGGTGGAGCGTTGTGAGTTCGAGGCCCGCTTGGGCTACAACGCGAGCGCAAGGCTGGCCTGAGCTACATAGTGCGACCCTGCCTCAAAAAACCAGGGCCAGGAGTTTGGCTCAGTGGCTTAAGTGCCTGCCCTGGCAGGTGTGAGGCTGTGAGTTCGATCCCCAGTGCTGCAAAAAAAAAAAAAAAAAAAAAAAAAAAAAAAAAAAAAAAAAAAAAAAAAAAAAAAAAAAAAAAAAAAAAAAAAAAAAAAAAAAAAAAAAGTAGGTTTTTAAGCATTCTTTCAACAAAGACAAACACAAAGAAAAGTAACTGTGAGATGATGGTTGTTAAATTGTATTGATTGCAGTAATCACTTCACTTTGTGTATTTGTTTTGTTTTGCTTTTTACACTGCATATTTATATCAAAATACCATGTTCTACATCTTAAATATACATAATAAAATAATTAATAAAACTTGTTATGCAATAGCACCAAAATATATTCATTTTCAGTGCACACTGAGTATCTAAAATTGGCTCTTCTGAGTCACAAAACAAGTCTTAATAATTTATATCACTATGCTTTTTTACTATAATAGAATTAATTTACAAATAATACAAATACATCTGGAAAATCCTAAAATATATGGCAAGTAAATAATACATTATAGGTTAAAGGTAATCTTAACCCGTTTCTTTTCTTTGACAGTGATGGGGATTGAGATCAAAGAAGAATCAAAAAGGAAAATTAGAAAGCTGTCCCATAGTAGCGGGGTGGGACAGAGGTTTGATTCCAGATCACCAAGCATAAAAATCTGAGGATGGTGAGAGTGTCATGTAAAGTATAGTGGGACCGTTACTATATATCATCTTAAAAGAAAAATAAAAAATCTTAAATGGCATAGTATTTACAAATAACCTACATACGTATAACCTACATACATCCTCCTGTATTTCTTATGTCCTCCCTAGATTATTAAATTTAATACAATATAAATGCTATGATTGTACAATGTAAATGTTATGTTATACTGTGTTGCTCAGAAAATAGTGACAAGGAAAAAATCTTCCTGTATTTCTTACCAGTGCACTTTTTAATTTTTTATTTTATTAGTACATGTTTGCACTAATATGGCTATTAGTCATTTTGGGGAATTGTTACATGTACATATTGCAGCTTTTTTTAAAATATCCTTCTGCTTCTGTCCCCCTCCCCACTCCAGCTCAGATTCCCCATCCCCTTTTTCATACTTGCTGATGTTTGTCTTAGCTCATGTGATGGCATATAGTATTTGCATTAATTGGAGTAATTAGGATTCTGTACATGATGCATCTTTATTTCCCTCATTTCTCCTTCCCCTCTTCCTCACACACCACCCTTGTTTCCTTGGACCACTTCCCAAATGCAAGATATCTGTCCCCTTGTCCCTTTCTATCCATCCTTTATCATTTTCTTTGTTTGTACTTTGCTTCACTCAAATGAGAGCTACCATACAATATTTAAATTTGTGTGTCTAGTTTATTTCACTCAGCATTATGTTTTCCAGGTGCATTCGTTTTCTTACAGATGTCTCAAATGTTCTTCATAGTTGAGTAATATGCCATTATAAAAAGTAGTCTTATGAAATCATCTGTTCATAGGTACACAGGCTACTTCTAGGATTTAGCTATTAGGAATTGTGCTGCTATCATCATTGGTATGCTTGTATTGCTGTAATATGATGACTTAAACTCTTTGGTGAAGATACTAACGGGGGATAGCTGGGTTGTGTGTAACTTCTAATTTCAGATCTTTGAGAAATCATTGAGAAACTGATTGCCATAATGGTTGCACTAGTTTGCATTCTCACCAACAATGGAGGAGGTTTTCTTTTTTCACCACAGCCACAGCATTTCTTATTATTTGATTTCCTAATGATTGCCATTCTTTCCGGAACAAGATGGAATCTTAGCATTGTTTTAATTTACTTTTCTCTAAAGGCCAGAGACGCTGAACTTTTTAAAAACGTATTTGTTAATCATTTGTATTTTTTCTTCTGTGAAGCATCTATTCATTTCTCTAGCCCATTTCAGACTGAGTCTTCAATTTTAGGTGGTCTAGGTTTTTTTTTGTTGTTGTTCTTTGTGTATTCTTGGTATTACTCCTCTGTCTGAGAAGTAGCTGGCAAAAGATTTTTCCCATTCTGTAGGTTGTCTCTTCACTCTACTGATTTATTTTTTTGCTGCACAGAAGCTTTTTAACCTAACATAATCCCATTTGTTGATTCTTGCTCTTCTTGTACAACTGAGATTCTGTTTAGAAAATCCTTTCATACACCTGTATCTTCAAGTGTTTCACCTAATTTATTTTCCAAAATTTTTAATATTTTTGTTTTGATGTTTGGATCTTTGATTTGTTTTGATTTTAATTTAACATATGGTGAAAGATAAGGGTCCAGTTTCATCCTTCTACAAATAGATAACCAGTTTTCCCAACACCACTTGATGAATAGAATCTCTTTCCTTCAACATATACTTTTGGATCCTTTGTCAAAAATCAAATAGTTGAATATGTGCTGGAAGATTTCTGCATCTTCAATTCTGTTCCACTGATCCATTCATTTGTTTTGTTCCAGTACCATGCTGTTTTTACCGCTATTGCTTTGTAGTATAGCTTAAAGCCAGGTATTCTTATGCTGCCTGCTTTGCTCTTATTGCCAAACATTACTTTTGATATTCTGATACTTCTTTAAATTTTAGGATTGTTTTCTGTAGATCTGTAAGATATTCTGTTGGTATTTTGATCAGAACTGCATTGAATCTGTATAACAATTTTGGAAATATGGCCATTTTGATAATACTGGTTCTGCCTCTCTAGGAGCAAAGTACATCTTTACATTTTCTGATATCTTCTTCAGTCTCCTTCGGAATGCTGTAGTTTTCTTTGAGGAGGTCTTTCACTCCCTTTTTAGGTTAATTCCTAGATATTTTATTTTTCTTAAAGTGTAGTATTATTTTCATTCTTTTCATTTCATTAGCTGTTGGTATACACAAATGCTAAAGACTTTTGTGTGTTGATCTTGTATCCTGTAACTTTGCTGAAGTTGGTTATTAAATCTGTTTTTTGGTGTAGTTCTTTGAATTTTCTATATAGAGTATCGTGTCATCTGCAAATAATGATAATTTGAATTATTATTTTCCTGTATGTATCCCTTTTAATTCTGTCTCTGGCCTAATTGCCCTGGCTAAAGTTTTGAGTTCTATGTTGAATAGAAGAGGTGACAGTGGATATCCCTGTCTTGTTCCTGATTTTAGGGAAATGCTTTTAGTTTTTCCCCTTTTGGAACAATGCTAGCTATTGGTATCAAATAAATACTCTTTGTCTTATTCAGGTATGGTCTTTCTATACCTGTTTTCTTTAAGATTTTTATCATGAAGGGGTATAGGATATTTTAAAAAGTCTTTTCTAGGTCTATTGATATGATCACTTGGTTTTTCACCTTGCTCCTGTTTAAGTGATGTATTGTATTTACTGAACTGTCCTTGCCTCTCTGAGATGAAACCTACTTGATTGTGATGTATTATCTTTTTGATAAGATGTATCATCTTTTTGATAGCATTCTATTTGCTAATTTTTTTTGAGGATTTTTATGTCTATGTCCATTAAAGAGACTGGCCTATAGTTCTCTTTTTTAGTTGGATCTTTATCCAGTTTTGAGATCAGGATGATACTGGCTTCCTTAAATGAATTTGGGGGCACTCAATTGCTTTCAATTTTTTTGAAAAGCTTGAGGAGTATTGATGATATAGCATCGTTAGAGGTTTTGTAGAATTCAGGTGAGTCCATCAGGTCCTGGCCTTTTTTTAGTTGGTAGATTCTTTATTTCTGAGTCAATTTCATTGCTTGTTATGGGGTTATTAAGCATATTTCTGTCTTCTAGGGTTAGTTTTGGTAGTTTGTATGTGTCTAGGAATCTGTCCATTTCTTCAAAATTTGCTAATTTGTTAAACACTTCCAACACACAATGGCACACCATAAACATTCCCATTCCAAAAGTTACAAACAGGAGAACACAAAGGAATGGAACCAAAGCAAGTCCAAAATCCAGCAGGGCAAACATTAAGTCCTGGAGTTCCACATCCAGCATCTGAAGCAATCTGGTTTTGAGCTCCAAAAGGCTTGAGTGACTCCATCCACACGACACTTGTGGTCGTAGCTCCCATGGCTTCTCTCTTGGGCTGGCTTTGCTCCCTTATTGCAGGTTTCCTTAGATGATCTTTGCTCCTGGCTTTTCCAAACTGCTGGGGTCTCCACTGCACCTTCAGTTTCACATTCATAACTTCACACATTGCCCTCTTGGGGGCACACTGCCTTTCCAGCCTCAGAACTCTTGCATTCTGCATGCACCTAAAACCAGTGCAATGTGGATGATGCTGAGGTCTTCTGCCAGCAGGAGCAGTAGACAGGAATTCCTCTCTCTTGACTGTAAAAATTGAGTGCCTGGTTCACTGGGCACTCTGAATCCAATTCTGAGGAACAAATTTTCTGTGCTGCCACCATCATGGAACATGATGTGGCTGCTGGCATCCTGGAACATGGTGCTCTGTGGCTTTTATCGCAAAGCAGAGTCTTTCACTTTTGCAGTTTTGAGACTGCAAAAGTTCGAGACTTGTTGCTTTTCGTGATGTGTTCAGGCCATCTTTTCTATTCTGTTCCTTCTCAGCAATGGAGATCTCAGCTCTGTCTTTACCGTCCGCAGCTTTACTGGAGCTTCTTTTCTGGTCAAACTCACAATGTTTTAAATCATCCTGCTGGATACTTTGCTCTTGATTCACAATATAAATCTGTCTAAAAGCCCCCAACAATAGCTGTGCCACAGCTTCAACATTCAAATGCCTTGAAATTTCTTCTGCCAGATTAATTAGTCCATCACCCCTAATTTTAGTCTCAGGCAAAGTCTCTGGACAAGAGCAAAATACAGACAAATTTTTTGCCAAGCCATACATACGTCATTTGGAGTCCAATAATCAATACTGTCCTTCTTCCCAGCAGAAACCTCCCAAGCCTGATCTTTACTGGTTTTCTGGTCTTCTGAGCTCTGACGAGAATCTTCCATACAGAACAGCCTACACCATTCCAGGGCTACTCTTTCAGATGACATCTCTGAACCTTTTCAAACTCTTCCCACAAGCCATTCCCAGAGGTTCTTGAAGCACATGGTCAGGTATAGTCACAGTAATGACCCCACTTCTCCAGTACCAAATTTTGTCTTGGTTACTTTTTTCTCCTTTCTGGGACAAAATACCTGACACCCAAAATTAAGGGAGGAAAGGTCCATTTAGCTGTTTGTGGAGGTTTCAGTCTATAATCAGCCTGCTCCAAAGCAGGGTGGCATGGTACCAGGGCAACACTGCAAGGCAGCAGCTAGCAAAAGTAGCCAGATCAAAAGGGGGAAGAGCAAGTCTCTTTCTACCTGTATATTGTAAGCACACTACCCACTACCCCTGAGCAGATATAGCTCTCACAGCATCTCTGTGCCCTCTTTTTACACAAACTGAGTAAGGATCCTGGCTCCCTGTTGAGTCTCTTAGTTAAATTTCTAAACTTCTCAAGTTGACACAATGTGTCAACCATAACAGGTGTATGACGTTAGTGGACTTATGCCATCTACTATCAGGATTTAAAATAAAGCTAAAAGGATTGAGCATGTGGCATTGGTGCCAGCATCAGCAAATAAATCAATGGAAAGAAAGAACTCCACAAAGTGGTCTGTTGATTTTGACAAAGGTACAAAAGCAATTCAATGGATAAAAATTAGTCTTTCAATACATGATCCAGGGATAGTTTAATATCCATATGCACAGATATGAAAATGATGTATATAATTTTAATTGCATCATATACAAAAATGAAGTAAAAGTAATCATTGACCTAAATGTAAAACTGAAAAAATAATAGAAAAGAATCATAGATTTAGGGCACATGGGGTAGGTAAATGCTGTGTGAGTACTGGAGAAATCACTGTATAACAGATCATGAGGAACACTTAAGGAGTGATAGAAATATTCATGAGCATGACTGTAGTGATTTTGTATATATTCATATATTTTACATCATAAATATAAGCAGTTCTTTTTATTATGATTCTGCTTCAACAAAGTTCTATTTTTTAGGGCTGGGGATATAGCTCAGTGGTGCAGTGCCTGCCTGGCAAGTGCAAGGTCTTGAGTTCAATTCCTGGTACCAAAAACAGGTCAATTTTTAAAATACACAAACATATTCAGTATTTTTAATTACAAAGGGGTTGACTGATTATCCTGACACCTGACAGTGAATGTCTTTGCCTAGAAGCAAGTAAATCAAAATGGAATTCCTTTTCTGAAATAGTAAACTATAGTAACAATAGTTAATACAGTGAAAACTTGAAATATGTCAGTCATAATTCTAAGTGATATCCAATTTAAGAGTAATTTAAGCTTATGTATATATAGGTACATATAATTCTCATCTTCTTGATGTTATAGAGGAAAACATTGAGGCAAAGAAAATTTCAGCAATTGTCCACAGTTACTTATTAGTTTGTAAGTGATCTGGGATTTGAACCTAGGAGTTCTAACTCCAAAGTCAGGGTTCTGAGTCAGTAATCTGAACTGACTCCCCAGAACTGTAATCTTCAATTATAAGAATAGTGCATTTACTACTACTGTACAGTACATTTTGTTTGTCAGTGCTAAGGATTGAACCCAGGACTTTCAAATATCGGTGAGCTACATCTCCAGTCCCTGCAACTACTGTACATCAAGTAAATGAAAAAGACTTTTATAAATAAAAATTATAATTGAATTTTGAAATTAGATTTCACTTTTCAATCTAATCTAGATGAATTTTGAGATTAGATTTCGCTTTTCAATATAATTTAGGAAATTATAGATTAAATTCCTTTATTGTTAGGTGACATATGTAGAATTTTTAATTGCCCAAAATTAACCATATCTAATTATGCTTGAAAAAGTAATAATTTCTTTGGAAAGCCCAAAGAAAGAAGCAAATAAACATTTGTAAACATTTCATTTTCAAAGTAGTAGAGAAAATAAGAGAAGTACTATGCTTCCACATGTACTGGTTGACCACTGATAGCTTGCTGATACCTGTTCAAACATTTCCTCTAAGTGTTTGGGGCTTCTTGCTTATTAAATTCACACATGCTTCACAGAAACTCCTAATATTCATGGGATATGTAGTAAGAAGTTCAGTTTTCCAGCAGTGATTTGAATTTCTATTTCCAAAAGCCATCTCAATAGCCCTGTCTCTCCTGGACAGGTTTAGTCTAGGATAACTAAAACCCTCTGGGAAACCCACAAAATTGCTAACACAAGAGGTTGTGATACAATGTGAGAAAAAAATTTTTCAGGTTTTTTTCATATTAATTTTATTTAATGTTCTGGCAAAGATTCATTCTAAAAAGCCATGTATATTCCATATGTCAGTCACTAAGAGAGTGGGACTGTTGTGTTACTTGATAGCAGTACTGAGTGTGTAATATATTGTAGTCACTGTTACCAATATGCTTACATTTTCTTACTTAATCTTCATAACTACTGCAGATGAAAATCTAAAATTTTGAATGATTAAGAAACTTATCTGAGGTCATGCAGCTAGTATGGTGGAAGATGTCTTATCAATTCTATGACCTCAAGGCCTGTTAGCTCTTAAAAAGAATAAATGTTCCTCCCTTTTTTCCTACTAAAAGTATTTCAGTTGGCTACTGTATTTTCTGTTAGTAACTTCCATTCTCCATCTAATTTGTGGGGTAGACTACCTGGATTTCCTTTTTGAATTGAACACAAGAAGAATTACATAACGAAATGACAGCATAGTAATTTATGCTAATTTACTATTTTCTGTTAGCTAGTCAGGCCTAAGAATTTGTGTATGATATGTTATCTGAAGTCTTACACTATGTTAGATTTCATTAAGGAAACTATTTGGAAATAAATCTAATACTTTCATCTCTTGACTCTTATATAAACAGTTGGAGTCATCAGAAGAAATACATAGATGAAATTAAGTATTGATATTATTTAGAAAAATTTCAAACAATGAGAAATCACTAAATAGAAAAAGAAAGCTTGAGTGGAAGAATGTTTCTTTTATATAATTGAAGTAAAAATTTTAAAAGTTTGAATAATTTAAAAATAAATTAACATTTACATTTTAGACTTGAATTTTTTTTTTAATGAAACACTTTGGATACCAGCATTCAATATCTTTTACTTCAAAAATATTTCTAAAAGTAATAGAATGTGTCCTCTTTTGGTTTGCTGTTGGAACTTTCTTGAATCCAAAGACAAAAGTGAAGGGGAAAAAATGACCTGTCAAGTGATATATCATTGAGACTTAGTTGAAAGAGAATGAAGTGCTGCAGATATAAGGCTTTGGAGGCATTGAATGAGAATAGCCTGGGATTCTGCCATAAATCCCTGATCTGCCAGGCTTAGATCTTTGAAAGTAAAATTTTCTTCTCTTACAATTTTCCCAATTAAGTACTATACTATTGGAAGATAGCAAAAATCAAGACCTGAACTTAATAAGTAAAAGGACAGGATTTTTTTTGTTAGTTTTGGGAAATCTGAAAATGTAGTATTAAAAAGAAACAAAAACATAAGAATAATTTTCAAAAAATGAAAGGTGTGAAAAAGTATCACATTAAATTTATTGATGATATCCCCTGATAATGTCTTAATTCACTCCAATATGTTTTCAGTGAAAAGAAAGTTTATTATAGATGTGTATAGGTCATCATTCCAGTTTTGCAGTTTTTATTCATATAGATCATGCCAAGACCTTTTAGAAGAACATCTAGGGGTCGATTTATAACCACTGAAGACAACACTGGCATTGAATGGGTTGGTCTGGGAAGAAAACAAAAATGAATGAAACAAACCTATGTACACAAACAGATTTTCCCACAAATGGCAGGAGTGTACTTACTTTCATGTTCATGCTGATGACAGCTCTCTCTTGATATACAGCTGAAAAGTTTTCAGTATGCCTCTGCTTGACCCTGTTAGAGAACCAAACTTTTATCTGAAGTAAAAGAAATTTTTTTTCTTTCCTATCTTTATCCTCATCTGTATAAATCTCATGAGGTCTCTAAATAGTCCCATCACTATTATCTTAGACGGAGTAATTATCAACAGCAAACCATTCTTGTTTTTTTTTAATATTTTAAACAGAAATCATCTCCATTTTTCTTGACACACCTTTATTTCAGGAAGTGTGCCTTTCAATCCTTAGTAAATTTAGGGTTTAAATTTTTTTCTTCATAAAAGTGTTTTTTTTCTTCCTTTGCTCTGATACTCAATAGTGCTAACACTGAAATAAAACCTTGGGTCCAGAAAAACCTTACACATTTATTGGCCTTGAAAGTATGCAGCACATCTAGTCACATAATTGAAAATAATAAAGCCAGGATAAATGTGATGGCCCCAGGGTAAAACACCCAAGGGATTCAATTGGTGTCACTTTGCATCAATGTCCATGCATCATGGTAATTGAGGTAACATAACCAATTACCACATTTTAATTAGAGTTCTAAGAACTTGAGAAAATTTGCAATGATAAGACAGCTCACTTTAAAAAAGGAAAGCAAGAATGAAGTAAAGGGGGAAACCCCACAAATTATATTACCTAAGATGTAGTAATGTTTAGTGAATTTTATTTGTTTCCAGTATTTTTCCTGCATTTCAATTATATTATTTGGTGATAAATTTTGAAAAATTAAGTATTTTAAAGTTCTATTTTTGATGAAGGGAATAAGGTTCTCAATATAATCTAATGAATAATTTTAGAAATTTATGATCAAAGAAATTATCATAGAATGTAACCTTGACTTATAATTTCATTTCCCATTTAGCTGTTTTTCACCATTGTAACTTGAGGATTGATTCTACGTTTTAAAATCAAAGTGACAAATTAAATTACACATTTCTCTGACTCTAGTTACTAAAAAAAAAAAAATAGACCTAGGTTCCACTACCACCACTGCCCCCCTCAAAAAAAATTAAAGTAGAAAGGATTACTGCATTAAGAGAATAATTTTGACTTGTGGCAATTATTTTTATAAGGCTAGAGTTTAAGTGAAAAACCTCCTGTAAAATTTTAGTGCTGCTACATAATCAAGTAATTATGTAATTACTTGTACTTAATTACTTACAAGAGAGATGGTTGTTAAAAAAATCTTTATACATGTCAAAATCAGCTCACTTCTGTAGAGTATTTCTAGCCAACTTCAAATACCAAAAAACTCTTTTAAAAGTGATCTTAAATAAATTTATTTCTTTCAGAAATTGTTTAGTACTTTTCTAAAAATATATAAAAATATAGAGATCTATGAGTCCTCCCTCCTATTTCTATGTATCATAAACAAAAAGGAAGAAATGTTTTAAATTGCAGTTGAAGGACTGTATTAAATATAAGACAGGTTCTTAATGTAAGGATTCCTAATAGACAAAGCAGATTTTTTTAAGGGAGGCTGAATAATCTGCATGAGTACTACAATAAAATATGCTGACTAGGAGCTTGGCTAGATTCTCCCACTTTGTGGGAGTATGATTGTAGCAATTTTTTACATTTTCTATGCTTTTTTTTTTATTGGAAGACAGAGCAATACTATCTATTATGTAAGTTTTGTATGGTTTAACTGAATTAATGTATGAAAAATTTGGAATAGCTGCTGTCACATAGCCAATAAATGTTAGATGCCGTTATTACTTTGTCATTTTAGCAACCAAGTCTTATCTTTGTAACTGTCTAGATGTAATACACTGCTTGGCATAGCAAGCAGTTGTACTTGTTACAGTTCTCTGGAGCAAGAGAATGAATTTTATATACATAAAATGATTCAGTTGCTGCTCAGTTCAAGAAACTGGAAGCCAGAGAATGAAATGGATGAAGGATGCAGTACCAATCTAAGATGAAAGGCCTAGAAGTTTCATGGACAGACCCTGGTGTGAGTCTGTACTGAAGGGCTAAACAAATTGGAGTCTGAGGTTCACAGGTGACGGCAGCAGCAAGACACACGTGTGTAAGCTGGAATGCAGGTTCCTTCTTCCCCTTTCATTCCATCCAGGCTGTAAGCCTAGTAGGTGGATGGTGATGGACCAGAACCCACACAAAACCAGACCAGACACTCTGCTGTGAGAGAGGAGCTTTAATGGGTGGGAGATGGGCTGCCTTTCGGACTAAGACAGCCGCCACTTGGCTTGGGGAAAGGGTTTTTAAGTGTTGTTCTGGGGAGTAGGGGTGGGCTCACAGGCTGGAACATCCAGGGCAGGTCCACTGGTGAGCCAGGTGTGAGCAGTAGAGTGTGACAGGGTCGTCATCGGGTTCTCTCCTGGGCAGGGTTGACTTTTGCAGCTGGAACAGTTCTGGGAAGTTTCTTTTCTTGCAGCTTGAGTGTGAGCAGGCTGACCCTTCATCCCAGCCTTTTGTTTTTAGGAATTGGGGTGATGAGATCTTTCTTGTTGCTTCTGGCTGACTTGGGGTGAAGTGGGAAGCTTAGGCTGGGGATGTAGAGTCACTATCAGGATCAGCTGTGGGCACCATCTGGTAAGAGAAACCTGAGAGGAGCATCTGGTTAACATTTTGGGTGGTGACTTGTGACCGTGTTGTGGGCTAGGGAGATGAGACATGGTGTGAACATGAGCATGACGCAGAGGCCTTCGAGGGGGCCCATCAGTGATGAGAGCCAAGAGAGGAGCCCAAAAGTGGAACTGAATGGGGAGGCAGAGCCAGCAGCCTGATGTGTTGTAGGTGGAGCCTGAGAGGAGATACAAGATATCTAGGGTGGTTGGGTTACAGGAATATGGGGGGCTGAGAAAGCCTGAGGTTGGTCTACAATGGAGATGGATGACAAAGAAATCTTGGCAATCAGGGTGTAAGGGAATAGGGAAAAATGTATCTTTAAGGGCTAATACAGGAAAGTGAGAGGTACATGTAGGAATATGAGACAGTATAGTGTAAGGGTTTGGCACCAGCAGGTGAATTGGCATTATCACATTGTTAATAGCTCTGGGGTTTTGGACTAGGTGATAGGAGCTGTTGGATTTGAAAACAGGGAGAATATGGGTGTTTGAGGCCAATTAGCAGCAGAGTAATGTGGGTGGCACGAGTGGGATTGGAGGTGTCTCAGACTGTAGGGTCGGCATGAGAGGAGGGAAGGGGAGGGGTTGAATCAGCAGTGCATGATGATTGGGATTGAAGTAAGAGCTGTGGGGAGAGACAGTATAAGAGAAATTGAGGTTTTGGAGTGTTGTTGTTGTTGTTGTTTTTATCAAAAAGAGGTACAGGACAGATTGGAATAATGAGACAGTTGTATGTAAAGAAAGGGTTTGGAATCTGCAGGGAGTAGGTTTTCTCTGGGGAGGTCGTGAATGTTGGTTGTCAACTCCCACAGTGGAGGCTGCAGACTGGGAACATCGGCCTGAAAACTCAGGAAGAACACTGTGGGTGGCCTCCACATCAGCGAGGAAAGAGATGGTTTTACCTGAGATGTCCAGCAAGACTCGGGGCTATGAGAGAGATACCTCAGTGGAGGCCATGG
>RJWM01030024.1:0-23836 GCA_004363535.1 Dasyprocta punctata
AAGTGTCCAATGGCTCATTTTCTCCTTAGAAATTAAATAGAAAGTACAAACCAAGAATCAGCATGTGGCAGTATGTTATTATCACTTTGTAATATTAGTTTCATCAGTTAAGAGTCAGACAGTATTAGTGGGAAAATACAATCCAGTAGCTCCTAGCTAAGTATGCTCCTTCAGCATATTTTCATTTCTTTAAGAATATTTTGTTTGGAAAAGGAAAGGAAACATAGAATTTTTAATAAATTAAGAAGGATTCCTACGTGGAGCTTTAGTTAATTGTGGGAACTCACACACTGCTAATTCCTAGCTATTTATCTTTAGGCAGACTCTTTAAATTTCTTATTGGAGTCAGGATATTTTCTTTGGTTTGACATTAGTGATAGCTAAAAATTAATTTTTCACCCACAGGAAATATTAGTCTCTCATTTGAGAGTCAATAATATTATTTTTCTCGGATAAATCATCAGTGAGTCGGCCAGTTTTGAAACCCAAGATTCATATTTCATAAAATCATGACGTTGAAGGCATTTTAGGATCTGAAAGCCCTGTCCTTATGTGGATAAGGAAATTGAATCCTAGAGAGATGAAAAGAATTGCCTACAGTCATAGAAGCTGAAAGTATGCAAGTCAAAACCAAGGTCTTCAGAATCTCAGGGCCCTGGTTTTTACCATATTAAATGCTGGAATTAGAAATTGATTCCAGTTTTTCAATAAAATTATGAATTAAATTTAACTATTAATCACTAATCAGAATGGAAAGGAAGTGTAAGCTGTCGTGTTCTTTCCTTGTGTTTCTGACTTTTGACCATTCTCCCTCACCCGCTACCATCTTGAATTAGCCTTTGTTCTTCTCAAGAAGGACTTCTCTTGGGGTTAGGAGTATAGCTCACCTGCCTGGCATGAAGTGGCCCAAAAAGAAGAAGAAAAGGAAAAGTCCTCACATCTTGCCTTCCTAAAAGCTGCACTTTAGAAAAGTGCTATATTCTTAAGCAAAAATCTGTAGCTAACAAAGCAATCATTTAATTAACCACCAGATCTGCCAGGAAATGATTTGTGTTTTATAACTTAGCCTTCTTCAATTTGTTTCTTTGCTGCAAAAGATAATCAGAGCTCCTCCCAGGGTAGGCTGCAGCTCAAGCCCCTCTAAAGACCTGGGAGAACCATACAGCCTTGTTCCTTTGCTCTTCATACCGCTATCTGCCCAGGGAGTGCTGTGAATAGCACTTATTAATCTTGCTGAAAGAATTTTGGCTTTGCTTGTATAATGTGTTCTTCAGGGAAAATCAGCTTTCACCTCTGAGTGTCCTTCTCCACATTTCAACACAGCACCTTAAAAAGGGGGTTTTCTCTTACAGAGGCGGGCGGTTTTCTTCTTTTCTACCAGCTTATTGAGTTTCACTCTGGAAACTGTTTCTCAAATGTTTCTCATTTGTTGATTCCCATTTCTCTGCTAGTCACCCAGTCGACATTAACTCAAGTACAATTTTTCATATTTTAGTGCATATGAGACCCTCAGAGCAGAGGCCAATGTCTATACCTTGGAGATGGTTTTTCTAATTAAACAATATTCTATTTCTGAGAAGCCATTGCCAAATGGTACTGATGTGCACATGAAGCTGTGTCTCTGCCCTGTTACTATTAAATGCTAAATTAATCAGGAACTATTTTAGAAAGTCATTGTGGAATGTAATTCGAAACATGCATTAGATTGGTTATTCGAGCAGGGATGAGAAGATATTCACAGAAATCAAATACTGGCTTGGAAAATGCAGTAAATAAAGTTATGGATAAAATAAAAGAAATGCCATCCAATTGCAATACCCATATTTATGAAAGTATCATTCAAAAGTGAAGACGTGAGGGTTTTTCTTTCCTAAGACACCATCCACACCTTTTGTTCCCAAAACATAAGAAGATGGAGGAAATTAGACTATCCCACTACCAAAAGAAGGTAACAGGGATGTCCCCATGCCAAGCATGCAAGGTTCCCAAGGTGAGCCTTACCCTCCAGGAAACTGCCTCACTCAACACCCACACATCTTGCAATAGTTATATCTTCTCTTCAGCAATGCTGGTCCCTAAACAGAATGTTTTAACAGCTTTATTGAGATATAACTCATGTACCACGCAACTCACCTATTTAGTGTAATAGTCGATGGCTTTTAGTGTATTCACAGTGTGCAACCATCACAATTCTGAAACATGTTCATCACCCTATAAAGAAGCCCCATACTCACCAACGCTCATCTCCAGCCCACACTCAATCTCCAGTACACTTTCTGACTCTATAGATTTGCCCCCTCCATACATTTCACATAAATAGAATTATGAAATACATTGTCTTTTGTGACTGGCTTCTTTCACTAATTGTACTATGTTTTTGGTTCCAGAGCAAAAGAAAATGTCCCATAATTTCCAGCAAAAGCCCTCAGATTCACAGTGATGGCAGGACACCTGCCCAATGCCAAACTAATTCCTGAGCAGAATGTACGCATGGGTCTAGGGCACAGGTCCCTAAAATTGAGACTGAAGACAGTTTTTCCATAGTCCCCTATATTCCTTGTGGAAATTAGGGAAGTGGAATCTGAGAAGGTAGCCAATAACTACACACCAGCATCATGAAATATTGATGGATTCACTATTATTATGAAAGCTATAAATAACTTCCCCAGCACAAAATATGACTGTACTATTTGGATGCAAAATAAAAAGGCCAGCATAAATACAACTTATAGTATGTACCAAAAAAAACCCGGTATTAAATGAAAGTTAATTTTTCCTTTTTTTAGAAGGAGTAAAAATATTGGAGTTAATTCACTGTATCTATTTCTAAATTTTTCAAAATAAAAGAGAAAAAAGAGAGAATGATAAGTGGTAAGGAAACCCCTTTCTCTGAGAGTTTGTAATAATCATCTGATGAAATCCTATTTCCTCATTTGTCAGATGTGAACACTGAGTCAGAAAGAAATGTCTTTACTAATGTTACAGTTAACAGACTCTGTGGTAATTTGTCTAGATTAGAAATCTGTACCGTTCTACAAAATTTGGCTCCTATAGAGAGATATCAGGAAGTAGAAAGAACACGTTCAAATGGGAAGGGAAACAACTAAGCGGGGAGGAGGAGGGAAAAAGGATTTTTAAAAAGAAGGAATAGAAGGAAAAAATGTAAAGAAAACTTTTGCAAATGGGGAAGGGAAGAGAGATTGAAGGGGAGAAGAAATGGGGGGAATTAAGATATATTATATACAGGTACAAATTCCCTATGATGAATGTGATCATTATGTAGGGCAAATATGTACTAATAAAAATAAAAATGAAAGAAAGAAAAAAAATGGGCTCCTATAGATAAAGTCTAGTTTCTAAAAAATAGCCACCCAGTTTTGGCTACTGACTCCCCTTAAAATCAACTCTGAAGAAACCAGAGAAGTAAAAAGAAGGTATAGATTCCAGGAAGTTGTAGGGAAATTTGAGGATGCCTTGATTGGTGGATGGGAGGAGGTGAAGGTAGTGCCAGAAGCCTGATTCTTTCAAGTGATTATTAAGCTAAACCTACCTTTGACCAAGCTCATATAGGAGAAGAAAGAAGAGTTGGAAATAAAATATAGGAAGTATTTCCAAGCCTTATAAAATGTACAATTAAATAAATTTGAAAACCTAATCGACATGGATAAGCTTTTTGAAAACAAAATGTTATCCAGATGATTTTTATAGGATTTTCAAGGAGAGATTAATTAAATTATCACTTATTTAAATTATTCCAAGAAAATGAAAAAATATAAGCTAGTGTTTTATTGAGTCAAAAACCAGAAAAGGGTAAGTACAAGGAAAAATCCATGTCTGTGTTATGCATTAATGTCTATGCAAAAATCCTAACTGAAGCGTTAGCTAATAAACGCAATACCATATACAAAGCAAAAAATGATAAGGTGAACTTTGTCCTAAGGATGATAAGCATCAGAGAATCTGATGAGGTAACTACTGCATTGATGGACTAGAGGAGAAAATCACAATGTTTATATTAATCAATGCAGAAAAGCATGCTGGTGAGTGTCAACATGTTTCTGATTAAAACTAGGAACTGGTGGAAGTTTTCTTCCCTTGCCATGGTAGTATTACCAGTGTTCAGCCAAGGTTTGGGACCAGGAAACTCTCCTTACAGACATGTAGTAGATTCACATCTCAACCCCCAGATTGCCAAGCACTGCCATATGATCAGTGATCTGAAAGGGAAATAGTACTTGTCACATGCAAACAGAAGTAGTGAACAGCTAGGTACAAACCTTTGCTCTCTCTTCCCCTCTCCTTCATGGAGGAGATGTGGCGTGACCTAACATTCCAAGCTGTCGCCATGCACAGAATAATTCATTGCCTTCTGAAGTTTCTCAGTCCCACAGAGAAATAGTGTACCGTGATCATACACTAATATTTGAACATTTCTTGCTTGCTTGTTTGTTTGTGTTTCTGTATGTTTTACCACCACATAGCCTGGTCTGTCCTGATGAACATATTTGGTAAAAATTGCATTCAAAGTAAGTACGAAACAAAGTGAGTGTTTCGATACCTTTAAGATCAAGAACAAAAATATAGCATTCTATGTCTCCACCACTATTTAACACAAGGACTTAGTCACAATCATAAGGGAATAAAAGAAAGAAAAGATTTAAACACTGGAAAAGAATGTAGAACTATTATTCTTTGAAAACGATAGGCTACTAGATAAAAGATCCACTAACAATGCTCAATAATCTTTTCTCTTTTTAAATATTATTTTTAATGCTAATCCTTTCAGCAACTGACAGGTTTTTCCCCATGTGCGGGCTCCTTTTGGTGCTGGACAGCGCCTCCCTGCGTTCTTCTCGTGAACCCACAAGTCAAACCTCCCGCTTTTCAAGCACACGCAAAGGCTCCTCCAATCAGCTGTCAGAACGTCATTCCGCCCGCCCCTTTAACTCCGCCCCCTGTCAAATTCCAAATAAAGCCTATGGTTTTTTCCTGAAGCTTCCGGAGGGTACCTGCCTCTCTTTGGCAGCCCACCCGTTTCCTCAATAAAGGCCTTTTCTCTTCTGCTCTCTCTTTTCTCTCTCGCCATGGAAGACCAAACAGCAATCTCACTGTCCAAGGCACCAACTTTGCGGGTGCCTCCTTCCTGGGTGAATCGTGCAATACTCCATTCTGGTTTTCTGCTCCTGGTTCTCTCTGCAGATTTCACTCAAAACAGTAAGTAATGCCCATGCTAGGCTCTAAACGATGAGTTGCCTTAAAGGTTCCTCTGCCAGATCTGTTAGTCTGTCAGCCTTAATCTCAGTCTCCTACAAATTCTCGGGACATGAGCAAAATGTAAACAAATTTTCTCCCATAGCATAACACCCATGGTCTGGAGTTCAACTGCCACTGGAGTCTTTATTCTCAACAGAATCTCCTGAGTCTGGACTTTACTGTCTACATATTTATCAGCATTCTAGACTTCTGAAATGGGACTAGAATCTCCCATCAAAAGTGGCTTACAGTATTCTAACATTTCTCTACCCAGTATCTCCAAACTTTTCCAAACTCCTCCGACAAACCAGATCCAAAGGTTTCTAAGCCTCATGGTCAATTATTCACAGCAGTGATCACCCTTCTCTGGGACTAAAAACTGTCTTTCTTTGTCATTAAGTCACAATTTAGAGGAGGAGAGTTTTAAACATTTCAGACCATGGTTAGAGGCTCCAAAGAGGAGTAAGCACAGAGGGAGATTGGAAAATGGAAGACAGCTGCTCATATCCTGATGGCTAGGAAGTAGTGAGAGGTGGGAGGAGCCAGGGAGGAAGATGGCCCTTCCAGGTCACACTTCCAATTGCCTGCCTCTTCTAACCACACCCACCTTCTAACAGCTCCTTTAGCTCTGAACCCAGCAGTGGATCAATCCTCTTTCCAAAGCTCCACTTCTGAACACGTGCTTCTTTGAGAGGACATTCTTGATCGAAACCATAATGGAGAGATACCATGAATGTGTGCACACTCACGTGAAAGGCCATGTGAGGACACAAGAGGATGGTCATGTGCTTGCCAAGGAGAAAAGCCTCAGAAGAAACCGAACCTGCCAAGACCTTGGACTTCCAATTTCCAGAATTGTGAGAAAATAAATTTCTATTGAAGTCACCCAGTGGAAACTCTAACAAACAAATAGAGTATTTATGTTTTTAATATTGGTCTGCTGCTTAAAAAACAGTTGGTATGACATATAGTCAGTTGGCATCACTGCACTTACTTCCAGAAGGTCATGCTTTTTCAAGTCATTCAGAAAAGTTTTATTAACCCTGTGGTTGTCACTTTTCTTATTATAAGTATCCCATTATATTAATTTTAACACTTGTAGTTTTGACAACCTAGAGTTGTCAAATGGACTGCCACTGAAGCTCAAGTTCCCATTCATAGCAGGGTGAATTCAGTCAAAAGAACTTTTCTTAAAGATTTTTTTCTTGAGTTCAATGCTGAGCCCTACATTGCAAAATAAAAATGCTAGATTTTCCTGAATTCTCCTTCAATATGCTCTATAATGTTTTAATAGTTATTAAAAATTCAAATTTTGTCCTTTTACTGCCCACAGGTTTTAAGACTTCTTCCCTGAGATCAAGTACCAGTGGAAAATTAGGGCTGAATGTTTTGTGAAAGCACTAGTGACATGGCTCATTCAATTACAGCTTGTATTGAGCAATGACATAGTCATATGATTAGCAGGTACATTTTCTACTGCTATTCATTACCAAGAAATCCCACATCCTTATTCTTCTCAAAAAGAGTTTCTTTGTACATGAGCATCTTCTTTCCCTTCACATCTTTCACTATAAACTCACTGAGATTACTCCATTTAACATGAGTTGGCACATGAAGAAACTACATGACATCAAAATCCAAGAGAAATTTTGGTTGCAATCAATCAATTTTCCCACCCCTTCCAATTCTTTTTGCCTAATTCACCATTTCCAGCAACATGATTCTTCATCCTGCTTCTCAGCCTCTTACTTTCTCCACTGTTATCCAAACCTGTTGGCCACAGGCATTCTCCATAATCACCTTTGCAGATATCTCAGCTTCATGTTTTGGTCTAACTGTCCACCTACATAACTCTTTATTAGTTTCCTATGCTTGGCTTCTGGAGTTGCTGGGAAACAATGGAAAACTCTTTGCCCCTTTCTTTGAATTCTCCCATCATGCTCCACACTCTTATTCTCAACAGATAGCGCCTTGATCACTTTCTTTATCATTAAGACACAATACACAACATCCACAAATTAAGGGAGAAAAGGCTTATTTTTGCTCACAGTTTGTAGAGGTTTCAGTTCATAGTTGACTGATACCAAGCATGGCAGAGGATATGGCAGAGGAAAAGTTGTTCATCAGATGGCAGCAGGAATCAGAGAAAAGGGAGGAGAGAAGGAGACAGACCCATCCAGGTCCTGCATCCAGTGACCACTTCCTCCAATCAGGCTTCAACTCCCCACACCACATTTAGCTGTAAACTCATCACTGGACTAATCCACTGATGAGAATCACATCCCTCATGGTCCAGTCACCTCCTGGAAGTTTCATCTTTGTGGGGGGACATCCACAGTTAAACCATAACAGATGGCCTCTCCTGTTTCATTAATGGGAAATATCCTGGCTGCCCAAATCACAGAATTATCTACCTCCTTGGAACTTGTCCTTATTATATGCTGTCTTATACTTTTCGTCGTTTCATATGTTTTATCTTAGTCTGAAATGCATGGATACTAAGTGAGATTGCATCTTCAGCATCCCAAGCAGTTCTGTACCAAAATGCTGAAAATTATTACTGGAGATTGTGGAGCAGGCAGAAATTCACAAGGTACTGCCCAGTTGCTTACTAGTTGTGACACTCTGAAGTTGTAGGTTGACTTGTCTGACCATCTAAGTATTCTGTTTATCTTTAAGTAATTACCACATCAAAAAAAAGTTTTTTAAACACGGTCAACTAGAAATGTTATTGTATTTACAGACTCCCACTTAATCGAAAGATTTCCTGGTGACACAGAACTTCTGTTTTCTATTTTATAGCATCTGAACATACTTATCTCCAGCTTGTAGCGAACATTACCAACTAATCTAAGTCTGCATTCAAACGTAGCTATATCACTTCACAGAGTTCAATACCTTTTAATTAGTTGATATTAGTCAATGTATAATTATTTTGAATAATTATTTATTCAGAATAAGGAGAAAGTAAGGAATGTATTTTATCTTCATGCATTCTTTTTCTATTGTTTGTCCTTCCTTTATGTCCAAGTTTCTGATCTACGTAATTCTCCTTCCCTCTGACGAGCACAAGGGTACAGAGGATGTGGAGCAACAAGGATGTCCCTGCTGCTGACAGAGTACAGTGGCACAGCCCCTTGGAAGACAGCTCGGCAGTTTCTTACAAACACAGGCTCAACATCTGAAGCAGTTATCACGCACCTTGATATTTACCCAAATACACTGAAAACTTGTGTCTAAAAAAAGCCTCCCTACAAACGATTAGCACAGCTTTATTCATAATAAATCTTCCAAGACTGGAAGCAATCAGGATGACCTACAAAAGGCAAATGGATAAAAAAAAATGAACTAAATTTTAATATCTCCTGTAAGAAATCTATTAGCAATAAATACGTGAAAAAGATCAATTTTTCAGCATTGTTTATATCAGTCATGAAAAGTTGCCTGTTAATCAGAAATGCCTGTTTCCAAAAAGATATCAGTTATTGGTAGGGTCTATACAAGGAAAAGTATAACTAAAACAAGAAACAAAACAAACAAATAATGCACACACATCATCATCATCACAGGATTTTTAAGTCAACATCAGCAATGAATTAGGTGATAAAACTAAGGTAACAGGAGATATTTGATAAAACTCCTCACTATAGATAAGTTAAGATGTGTTTTAGGTCAAAAATAGAGAACAAATATAAAATGTGTCCTTACCAAACTAAAACTCCACATGGTACAGTTTAATATATTCAAAAGACATACTGAAAAACTGATTAGGAATCTGAGGTTCTCTATTTACAGCTGGCTGAACAAATGTATGTTCAATATTTAATCATTTCGATGCTGGCATTCTGTGAAGACATGAATTTTCAGTGAATGTGAATGGAAAATAGCTGATGAGAAAATTAAAAAGAAAAAAATCAGTTAACATTTTAGTGGATATGGTCAGCTAGAAAAATTGAATAGAAAAGCAAGTATGGAGCCAAATCCATGAAGACAAAATTGTTGGAGTAGTGGATGTCAGACCTCCAGGCCATTAAGGACAAGTAATATACCAGTATTCACTTTGTCATTCATGAAGAATAGTGTGTTTGCCACTTGATTTTCTCATCGTGTTCAGTGGGGTAGCAAAAACAGGCAATTTGGTTGAGCAAACAAGATGACAAAAAATGAGAGTCTAGAGATATCATCAGTATAAGGGGGACTCACTCTGAAAATCTTCTCTGTGTAACAGAAAATGGATTGGAAAATGTCAATTGATTAATATGATCTGAGGAAGTCAAAGCCAAGAAGACTGCAGGAAAGAAAGAAAAGAAGTGGTTTAAGACTTCAGTCTTGGGGGGACGAGAATGACAGAGAGTGGGAGTGACCCAAAATGACTCTAGAAACAAGGAGAGTCCTTAGCATCATGAGGGTCATTGGCATCCTCTTCCTCTCTTCCTATTCCCAACCTATATGGTCGCCAAGGGACAAAGAGTTCTGGGAAAGAATACCCTGGGAAAAGGGATATCCCAGGTACTTAAACTAGGAGATACTGTCAATAGTTACTGTCATTCTTCCTACAGTGTCCAGACATGAACTGTTTTACCAACCAGAAGCCCCTTATGGGAAAAGATTTATAAAAACTTTAAGGGAAGACAGTTAGAACACCCTCCTCCAGATGGACCACCAAGAGCCTCCATCTTTTGCCAGAATGAGCCACTCCGCAAATATTAGTCCTACTTGGTTAATATGTTCTCATCCAATGGACTCAAGAGCAAAGCAGTCATGACAGCAAAGTAAATTTGCATGTCCTTGATAATATGTTTTCTCTCCAAGGCCAACATTGTTGCAAATGCTTCAAATTTCTTATATTCCAGGGACTGACTTACCCAGACCTGAATCATGACATGTCATGGCCAATGGTAGTTTTTCTGTCATAGGAGAGTCATTTGGCAGAGAAAGTAAGTATCACATTTTGAAAAACTATTCCTCATATTCCTGTCAAGTCACATTTCCAACTGGCCACTCCCAGCCAATGACCAGGATGAGCCAATGACCAGGATGTGTTAACCATGTGCATGTGAGGTCCTGATAAAAGTTACAAATTTTAATACAGGAATTTTAAAAGGTGAAGAGAAAATCAGAACATTAAATAAGAAAGTAAATTGTGGGAAATAAGTGTTAAGACTGTTGGTTCATTGTAATCTGATTAAAATGACCAGTGCTGAAATAAGAGATCCAAAATATAGATGTTGACTTTTTTCTGAAAAATTCCTCTAAGAAGCACTTTCTTTAGGCCATAGAAGAGACTCAACTCAGAAATCAGAAATGTTTCTAGTCCACACTTAGTCTTCCCTCGTGTCTCTTGGGGAGGTATTATTATCAGAATGTCTACCAGGAACAACTGAGATCATAACTTGCCACCACCTTTCTGGCTCCAAGCCTCTGTCTCCAGAGATTATGCTGAGGAAAGTTCAACAAGAATGAAGAATAAAAGGACTATGTTGATTTATTTACTTTGGTCTAGGTTATTGAAAGAGCATGACACCAAGAAGCAGCTGAGAAATTGCATAGCCAATCTAGCACATCATTTTACTGCTCTTCAATTCTTTGATTATAATCAAAGAAATACATAATTATTTGACTATGAAAATGACATGTAGGTTTTTTATGTTTAAGCACAAAACTTCTAAAGAGTGTCTCAGTGCTGCTGGTTTCAAGCCTCTCCTTTTTCCCAGTGCTCAAGTTTGTGTCTTTGTTATTAGGTATGGTTCAGTGAAAATCGTGAAAAGCAGGTATTTATGAAACGTGCCTTTATTTTACAAGTAGCAAGGAACTATTTAAAGACCAAAATAGAAGAATTATATAAGCCTATGAGGCGAACCCAATGAAAAAATCTAAAAACTGTGATGATCTAGCTTTAAAAACTAAGATTCCCTGCATAATATGTTCAGCAGAGATAAAGGAAGAAAATAATCCTTTATGGAAATTTCCAATAGTCTTATTTTTGCTCTATGACCATTAAGTTAATACCATATCCTCTTTCAAGCTGTCATCAAACTCTGCCCTAACCCCTTACTGCTTTCCTACTCCCCACTCTTTAAAAGCTCTCATTCCTCAAAGTCATTACAGGAAAGCATCAAGTTACATAAGGAAACCTAGCACTCAATTGTTACAAATATCTTTTTCTTGGACTGTCTATATATTGCAGCACACAAGGTGTTAGCATAGATCGACAGACCTAGAAATTGATTTGAAATCTTAAATTGGAGAAAGCACAATTGCTTCTAGGAAGCATGATTTCAATTTTCCAAATGCATTCCAAGATACCAGTGAAGCTGATTTGCCCTAATGAGGTGTCAAAAACTGAACAAGTAGGTTTCTCATACTATTTTGTGCCCATTTTTAAAATATTTTTGGAAGGAATTATGATAACATTATCTTTGGAACTCACACAAAGAACTTTTGTCTTGTTATTTTTGTATTCCAGAATCTCGTGTTTCCCTTTCCCTCACACTTTGCAAAATGTGCTATTGAAAACATTTGATAGACAGATGGAACAACAGACAGACGGACAGAGAGATAAGGAGACATACTAAATGTATGCATATACGCACATATACATACCAGGACTGGAGCTGAAATGTGAAAAACTATGCTTACATGACTTAGTGTAAAATGAAAATATCTGTATATTTAAACATTCTGCATAATTTAATTTTGAAAAATATAAGTTAGCCTGGAACTGTGCTGTCCAATAAAATAGCCAGTGGCCACATGCAGTCATGAAAATTTAAGTTTAAATTAACTAAAATTATCTAAAACTTTAAAAATTCAATTCCTGTATCACACAAGCTGCATTTTAAGTGTGTCCTATGAGCTTAGTGATCAGTGAATGTGACAGCACAGACACAGAACATCTCTATCATCACAGTTGTTTTGGAAACCTGCTGTCTTGGAATTTTTCTCACATTTTTCTATCATTAAAAGAAGGTTTACTTATATGTTCAAAGGCTGGCACATTCTCTCTTTTTATTTTTTGATACATTCTTTTGTTAAAAGAAAAAAATGCTTTCCTTAAATTCACAAAGAAACTCTGAAGGTATTTTACAGATCCATCTTAAATCACCAAGAGATTCAATTAAAGAAAGAAGAGTTCCAGACCTGTGGACTTCAAGATTCTATAATCACTGAATGTTAGAATTGAAGGGGATCATGGGGATTACCTCATCTAATCATTCTTTTATATTTCTCACTGTTGCTTTAAAAATGTTACCAAATTGCAATGTACTCCATGCCTAAAAACCTTTAATGAAATTTATGCATTAAAGATAAACTCAAACTCAAAGAAATGCCCATCTGAAGGAGCTGTTAAATCAACAACTAATTATAAAATCATAGGTTAGAGTTGTTCTTTGCTTTCCTGTCTGTGATTCTGTTACATTGGGCTCTCCCCCCAGCCCCACTGAGTGCAGCAAGAATCCTTTTTCAGGGACTTATTCAAAAGAAAATTAATCATTTCTGCTGAAAATGTCATTTGCCAATCCTTTTGGAGATACATCACACGGAGTGGGGGAAAGACATAGTTTGCTTTTTATGAAACACTTCTCCATGGGCAAAGCACTTCCTTATTCAACAAAATGGATCATTTTGCTAATTCTTCACCTAACATAGTCAAGAGCCACACTAGAGCCCCAACCCTAATCCCAGGCACTCTCTATGTTCAGCTGGAGGGTACAGAGTGGAGCAGATGCTACAGAAGTCTTGCTTTCCCTGGAGCCCATCACTGCATTTTCCTGTGACCCACTGGATGGATTCTGTTATGATAAATAACAGCTAGACTTGACTTTCTTATAATACCCTCACCAGCAAAAGAACTGATAAAGTGTTCGCAGATAGGAAGTTAACAGGACCTGGGATATTACTAAAGGGGCTATGTGATTCTTTCTTTTTAGGTATAGAAGAACATAGCTGTTATAAAGACATAATTAGGTCTTCCTAATGGAATTGTCATGATTTCGTTATTTCACTCCAATAAACCTGCTTTTACCATGTAGAAAATTTCTGGTTAAGAAAACAATAGAAATAAGGCTATTTCAGTTCCTAGATCATAATCAGTATTTGTAAGTGCATGAAGATGTAAACTTATATAAAGTTCTGAGAACAAACAGCAGTAAATTTTTTCAAAAATAGTCTGTTCTCCACAGGGTAGCCATGATAAATATTTTAAAACATGCATCACAACAGGTCACGCTCCCTGTCAAATTCATCTCACTAGGATAAAACTCAGAGTACTGCTCACGATTTAGGAGGCCCTTCACACTCTGGTCGCATGCTATGTCTCAAGTCACACTCTGCCTCTTCTTTCCTCTTCACTCCTGACTCCTTGCTGGACCCTTTGCTAATCCTCAAACATGCAGTGCACACTTCTGACTTAGGATGTTGTACTTGTGTGTCCTTTTGTTTAAAATACTTCTCTCCAGTTATCCAGAGAGGACACTCCTCCACCAGGGTTCGGATCAGCTGCTGTCTCTTCAGAGAAGGCTGTCACGCATGGCCACTATCTTGGTTACTTTCTTCAATGGTGAGACAAAATACCTGACACTGACAGTTTATAAGAGGAGAAGTTTATTTTGGCTCACATTCTAGAGGTTTCTGTCCATAGTCAGTTGGATCCAAGGCAGGGGAGCATGGCAGAAGGGCATCGTGGAGAGGAGCTGCTCATGTACTGGGGGAGGGAAGCAACAAGAGTGAAGGCAGAAGCTGGGGACCCCTCTTCTGACCAGACCCTGCCTCCTAATAGCAAGTCAGCTATAAACTCCCATAACCCAATCGCCTTCCCAAAGCCCCACCTATGAGTACCTGAGACTCTTGGGAGACTGTTACGGTTTATACATTGTGTCAACTTGAGAAATCTAGAAGCTTCCTTAAGTAACTCAGCAGCTCTACATCCTGGGGTGTACAGCACAAGCAGTTACCTGTTCATTGTGTCAATTTGAGAAGGTCAGAAGTTTAACTGAGAGACTCAGCAGGGAGCCAGGGTTCTTACTTTGTAAATATCCTCATCCTTTGCAAAGAAAGGCAGGAGATTTGTGAAGCTACATCCACTCTGGAGGGAGGGAGTGGCCTGTGTACAATATAAAGGAGGAGAAGAGGCTTGCTCTCACCCCTTTTTGCTCTGGCTGCTGCCTTGAAGTGTTGCCCCTATGCCATGACACCCTGCTTTGGAACCAGCTGATTATGGACTGAAACCTCCAAAAACTGTAAGCTAAATAAACCTTTCCTTCCCTAATTTTGGGTGTCAGGTGTTTTGTCTCAGCAACGAGTGAAAAGTAACCAAGACAGAGACATCTAAGTATAAATCATATCAGCCACACTACCACAAATACTACCTCCCTTTCTCCATTTCCTTGCCCCTTATCCTGCTTTCTTCAAATATTTGTTCTATTTGACAGTATCTTGGAATGTTACTAGAGTTTTGTATTGTATTGTATTATATTGTACTGTTTTAATATAAGTCCTATGGGGTAGATATTTTGTTTTGTTCATTGCTATATTCTAGTAGCAAGTTCAGTGTTACTAACTGAACACAAAGTAAGTGTTCAATTAAGATGTTTTAATAAATACCCAAATGAGCAAATGAACTCGAAATTAAAAAATCTATCAAAAATTCTCCTTTTGACAGGAGTGCCCAATATTTTTCTTTTACAACTCTCATAGCCCTCTTAATTACTTGCCACTTCCATTCTCTATAGATTATGGCTATTTCCTTCATTGCTATGAACTCAGAATGCCTTTCAAATTGTTCTTTAAATGGGTGCTGAGCAAAAATGAATGAACAAACTGATCACTTCGAGTACCCATAAAACCCATCCTGATGACATTTGACTCATCCTCAGGGAATAACAGAAGGCAGGAAAAATTTTGATGGGTTCATTAGTATTGCCATGATCACTAGCTAATAGGAGAGTGCTGAAATGAATATCCTGATCAAGTCAGATATTGTGGTGCTCTAAACAAAAATGAACACCCTTTAGGAGCCAGGAGAAGGGGTTAGAGTGTCTGACAGACCTTGAGTCCTATCGTTCTACTGACCTCCAGTATAGGAAAGAGTGGAAGCCAATGCTCCAGTGGATGGCCTCAGGAAAAATTGTTCCTGTGGTACACAAGGTACTTTCACCACATTCTTCAGTTTGGAAGTACAGTGACCTCGGGACACATTAGGACAGAAGAGTGCTGGGCGTGTCCCTTATGATGTCCACCATGCTCATCTTCCCAGTCTAGGTTAAACTGCCACCTGCTTGGTAGACTTTGCTTGAAACAGCTTCAGTATGTGACCCAAAGCAGGCCAGGGACTAAGGCATGACACCCGTTTAAAGGAAGTAAAGACAATGGAAATTAATCAAGTCAGTGGATTAGTTTCCTGTGTATTTGGCATTAGATGTTAACAAGAGGATTGGTTACTTTGTGCCAGATAGAAAGCAGAGCAGATTCACGGGATGAAACAGATTTTACAAGAAAAAGAGACCACTTGGCCTATGAAAGAGACAAGGAAACCAGCAGGAACCTGACTCTGGGCTGTAGTTCCTGATGCATTTCATGTCCTGCCATGATCCTGTTTGTATGGTAAAAATAAGCAGCCCTTTGTGTAGGAAGACCATGTGTGTCATATTTTACTACTTAAGACACAGAGAACACTGCCATGCTGCAGACTCTGAACAACAACTCTTCAAGGTTGTAGGAGGATCATTATCACCTGAAATGCAAAAGGTTTATGAGGTCCCTCATCACAACAGAGAGCCAACAACTCACGCCTTAACGCACAGAGCAGTTAACAGCTGTGTCTGCTGAGTGTGGTAATAAAGAGCAACTCAAAAAGACTGAGAGATGCAAGCAGTGTTAGAAGACAGCTTTTCACAGAATCAGGTTTTTGAAATGAGAAGTGGAACTGATCTCAGGTTGCCCAGAGGAAAGCAGATTGGGTTGCAGAGCTGGCCTTGCCTGAGAAGCAATCAACTTAAGATGGTGGCCATCACATGTCCAGCACCTTCATTTCCCAACAAGTTCCCAGGGTCATTTGCATTCTCTAAATGAAGAATACAGGTGGAGAACATTCTCCACATTTGTGTGTGAAGAGTGAGGATTCTTTCTGAGCCAGCATCTGCAGGAAATCTTTCTGCTCGGTTAGATGTCCTGGGAGGCAAACCAGAGCTACAGGCTGATGACAAGCACTACTGATTACTATGATCCTTTGAATTCACAAATGTCCAGAGTTTCAATTAGAATTAATGCTCTAATGGGCAAAAAAAACTGTGATCTGAGAAATGCACACCATAGGATTCTCCAGACATTTCCCATAAAAGAACCACAGTTAGTCTGGCTAACTATGATTCACACCTGCTCAAGAGGGTAGAAACAGCATAAGGCTTCAGAACATATGAAAAACTAGGGGAGAGAAGAATTATAGTCAGAAGTTGTAGTTATTATGTAGGGAAGATTACTGAAGACTAGGGGGAGAATATTGACTAAAGAATTTGTAGGAGCTTGTCCAAGGAGGGGAAAGTACGTTTTAGATCACTGTGAATTCATTGCAATGAGGAGACCTTATCCAAGATGCACCCTCCTAACTGGAGGTTGACTCAAACCCTGGCTTATGATGACAGATACAGATATTTTCGACATAGTGAAAAAGACAGAAATCAAAGGCTGCAGAAGAAAAGGATGCCAGCTGTGTCACTTGTCTCTCTTCCTAGCTGTTAAGAGACCACAGGTCACAAGCATCCTGTGGACATGACTTGAAATCGAACAATAGCAGAAAACAATCAAAATGAGGTTCTTGGTAGCAGTGGAAACAGTTGGTGCTGAAGCTGACTGATCCTAGGTGACAGTAATTGAAAACAAAGGAGAAATGAATATAAAGCTTTAACCTAAAGCAAATCTATACATCCATATATATGTGTAAGCAGACAGGCAAGACAGGAATCCCTGTAATCCTTGAAGAGATCTCACCCAGATACATGAGCTTTATGACAATGAAATACATAGGCTTCTTACTAAGCATCTGTTGACTTTTTTGTATGAGTTTGCTATTTTATAAATCTCTGTTGTATGAAACAACAGTCAGTATCATATGTACATCTCCCTGCCAATTGGGAAGCTGCTGATCTAACTGGACATGACTGAGTGGCTCTGCTTCAAGATTCCACAGCTGGAATGGTTTTGCTCCACATGGGTCTCATCCTCCTTGGTCCAGTGGACTCGACAGGACATGTCCTTCTCAAGGCAGTGGCAGAGATGCAGGAGGGAAAGTGAGAAGGCATGAGAGCTCCTGAAGCCGGGGCTCAGGACTGGCACACATTCATTTCCACCCAAATGTCATTACCTAAAGAAAATAGTGTACACAAGCCCAAAGCCAGGGCCAGGAGGGAAACCCACAACACCTGTAAGAAAACAAATGAACGAGGGACACAGAAGATACAAGGAACTAAAGTCCATAATAAAATTGGCCACAATTTTTATCGCTAGATTCTCAAGTCTGATAGACAGAAATTAGACTCACATGAGAAACGAGATGGCTATTCATCCTAGTTTTGAGATGGATGTCATTTTGGCAGCCAAACCTCCTTGAGTAAAAAGGGGTTAAGAAAAGGTTTGAGACACCCAAGAGGAAAGATATTATAATGACTTCCCCTTGTTCACCACAAAGAAAATGCCATGGTCACCAGGGCTGGGCCACTCTGCACGTGTTGCTCATTTGCTTTCCTCAATCAGTCCACTCCTTTGCAATGGACTCATTAACAATGAATGCAACTTTATTGGCACAGTGGACCTAACACAGTCTTGATTATCATGGAGATTACCTCCCAAAGGTTAACCAGCTGTAATCCTTCAAGTTCCCTTTTCCAGCAACCGTGAATTACCCAGCCCTTGGAAAAGACCCTCTGCTCAAGGGGACAAGTTCTCCTGACATGCCAGAAAAGCAGAGGTCTCTGCTGTGGAGTAGAGAATTGGATTTGCCTCTCTCATCTCCTCTGCCATGGGATCATTATCTGAAGGCTCTTGGGGCTCTGTATATCACATGGAATTCCACACAGTGTTGGCTCTGGCCAAGGATTCACCTCAAACCTGAAGAACTGACCTGCATGGAATTCACTGTCTTCACGCCTGATCCTTCTCAAATAAGCAGTCATTAAGTGCAACAACAAAACAACCACAACTAAGACACACTTCAAGAAACTTCAGCCTAAGTTATTTAGACTTACTCCCCTAATGACGACAACAGATAGAAGGTTTGGCTAAAGCATTAAATGCACCGATCGGCAGACCAAAGTCTGGAAGAAAGCCTGAATTTAGTTTATACTGAAAATTAGTAACTTTTGTTAATACCATCCATTTATATTTCAGCTCTGAAGACTCAAGAGAAGAAGAAAAAATTCCAAGGTCTATGTCCTACCCAATGTGGGGGGTCTTACAGGAAGCACTCTCTATATTAAGCTCAAACCCCAAAAGTGTTTTGCTTTCAGGAGCAATAATGAACTAATATTAAAGATAGTTCCCCATCGTGCCTCAGGAAACTGTAAAGAATGCTGCTCTTCAACTGGGCACAACAGGAGAAGAAAAAGGGGGTGTATCATCCTGAGAGATGGCAGCCACATAGCTAGTCCTGGCGTGGACTCACTCAGATAAACTTCAAACCATGAACTCAGTTTCAGAGGAGACTTACATGAAGGGTAGTAGCTGCCTCAGATTCTAGTTGCTCAAAGAAAAAGCGTCTCTGTAAGAGGAAACATATTGTTCTTAGAATTGGAGAATTCCCAAAAAATAATTTTTCAAGAATAATAGCCACCATAAAATCAAAGATAACCAGGCACACAAAGAAACATGAGTAACACTTAGCAGGAGGAAAACTAGTCACCAGCAATAAATTCTCATAAACTTCACACATTAGAATTATAAAATATATATTCAAAAATAAGCATTCAATAAATCATGTGTTTGAAAATACCCATAGAGGAAGGAAAAAAGAGAAAAACATCACATGACAGACTTTTAAAAAACCAAGTAGAAAATGAAAAATACAATAGTCAAAATAAAACATAAAATTTATAAATGAATTTATTTGGTAGCAGACTGGGCATAGTAGAAGAAAGAGTTAATGAATTAAAAGATAGATATGAATAAATTATGCAGATTATATTACAGAAAAGCTAAAAAACTGAAGATCATAAAACAGAATAAGATATATAGAATATACAAAGAGAATGTCTAGGAATCATTGACCAGAATACTAAATGGCATAGAGAGAGAAGAGACATAGATCTATTTGAACGAACAATAGCTGAGTATCAGAAATGATAAAAAGCACTCATCCCAAAATATAGGGGGCCCCAAAATCCCAAACACAATAAATAGAAATAAATCCATGCACTTTCTTTTCTATTGCTACTACTACTACTGCCCATACCATAAACCTGACACACTAAGTCAAAAATCCAGGATCTTTTTCTCAATTTGTGCATGTAAAAGTGTGTATGCAGGTTCTAGGATGAAAGTTTCAGGGCTGTGAAAGAGGCCACACCTCAGCCAAAACTATTTCACGTGCCAATTAAAACTTTCATAAGAGCTCTTTGTTGATATGTCAGAATTGCATTTGCAATTACTAAGGAAGATGTGTGGGAAGCTGGTACTGAGTGTCACAAATGCATGGGAACAGGTGTATGAGGGACAGTCCCAACCAAGGCAGAGTCCTACATCTTTAGATTATAACTACACAGCTTGGGCTACAACGCGAGCGCAAGGCTGGCCTGAAATACATAGTGCGACCCTGCCTCAAAAAAACTAGGGCCGGGAGTTCGGCTCAGTGGCTTAAGTACCTGCCTGGCAGGTGCGAGGTTGTGAGTTCAATCCCTGGTGCCGCAAAAAAAAAAAAAAAAAAAAAAAAGATTATAACTACATTTAATTACCTCAAAACCCTCCCCCTGAACACCAAAAAATCTCATAAATATTGATATTATCCCCTTCCTACAGATGGAGAAACTGAGGAGCAGGTAAAGCGCTTGAGTCACAATGTGTTTATGCTATGATCACCTTCAAATTCAGTTCTCTCCTACTCCAAAGTACCCATGCTTTTAGCCACGAAAAATTTAGTCACAAGCCCCTCATTTCTGTGACCGAAGGGGAGGAAATACCACTCTGAAAATCCAAATAAATACCTTGTCTTAATGATTTATTCTATACCAATGTGTAATAAATTGTAAATCATTTCTATTATTCATGCTGAAAACCTCCGTTCAGCTTGTAAAATACAGTCAGATCAATTTTCCACTGTTCTCAACTCAATACATCTTCATTTTGCAGCTGTTTATTTACAACATCCTTATTGCAGGTCCACGTGATAAACTCCCTTTTTTATTTAAGCAGAAAATAAAGAGGCTTCAACCAATAAAAGATAAAAATGTATTATAGATGGATTGCCAACTCTAAATAGTGGGGGATGCACAGAGAATAAATATATACATATTCAATTCCAACATAAGAATAGGACCCACGGGGTTCAGGTTCCTAAGAGAAACCAGCATGGGCAGAGAGGAAAGAGCACTGTCTTTATTCAGAGCCAGAGGTCTTGCTCACCTCTTATTATCGCACTGTGCAACCTTCACCTCTCTGAAGTTTCCATTTGCTATCTGAAAAATGTCATAGAAACCTCATTCTTACTAACTACAAAGTTAGTAAGGAAACAAGGCAAATGAAAACATCTTAAGCAGTATTACGATAAAAGACAAATGAATTACATGGTGGGAGGCTCCAGGAGAACAAGATGCAGGGGACAGCAGGAGAAATAAAGACAAAGCCTAGGCATCTCCCCCTGCAGACAGAACTACTCCTGCCTCCACACCCGGGGCTTTTCTACTCCCAAAGAAGCAATGGGAGATAGAGAGCCACTTTCATTTGGCTCCTGAATTGTTCACTTTTCTAGGGACTTCTGGAATCTGCATTCATAGACGTTGCAGGGAGTTTGCCTCAAAGATGGTTTTTATTTCTTGATTATTCCCCAAAAATATCACCCTTCTCCAGAGAACCATTCCATCCATCCTTTCAGATTATAGATTTCCAGTCTCTGGAACTTAAGAGATTTCTTTGGTTATAAAGCTGTCAGTTCAGTGGTTTTTAATCACCAAGGTGGTGGTGACATGCGACTGTAGTTGTAGAAAATGAATCTAGTATCACTTAGAACATCGAGACTAAATGAAATCATCAAGATGGTGAATACTGATACAGAAGAGAAGAGGATTTAAGAGTGAGCCCTAGGCCATGCTGCTTTATGTGGCAGAGGAAAGAAGGGGGATCCAGAAGAGGGCAGACCACAGGAGAAGGTTGGGGAGGGCGGTGTCCTGGAAGTGTATCAAAAAGAGAAGACTCACGTGTCAGATGCTGGTGATGCCTGCGGACGCACTTGGGGTGAACAATGCCAAGGTCATTGGAACCTTGACAAGAAAGGTCTCAGTGAAGCAAAAGCTGATTTGGGTTGATTTAAGACAACACTGGAGTACAGAATCAGAGACTACAAGTATGCTTACAACTCTCTTAAAGTTTTGTCGCAAAAGCAGGCAGGGAAATGAAGTGATAACTATGCAGGAAACAAGGCCAAGACAAGATTTTAAGACGGAAAGAATTTCAGTGGCATGCTTACATGCGGACAGAAATCATGATAGCACAAAACACATATTACATAAGACAAAGGGAAAATTGATGGGATTATGCACAGAAATTTTTCTAACATTTTCATAACTCCATTCTGCCAAGATGACAGCTATGTAGTGAATTTCCTCAAATTTCTTTTCCCTCTGTCATTTTTGCATGGTTGATATTACAGCTGAAAGAACACATGTATAGGTTTTTAAGGATCATTAACTGAATAACACACTCAGACTCAGACTAGAATATTACTTGAACAAGGCCTTGGTGACTAAAAGTATCTGCTATTGAATGGTTTTAAAAGGTGACTCAACCCATTTAATATAGGATGCCAAAAACTGTCAAATTCTTTGGCACCTAAATGGCCATTGTGGGGTTCTATGAGCTTCTGCTTTTGTGAAAGCAAAAATAAGGGGACTTTTTGTTCAATAATTCTTATGCTATGTCCTGCTGCATTCTTTGTTGGTGCATTATTAGCAAGGACTGGGAACCGAACAGCACTGTAATTTCTGTTTTATGTTCATATTAAATATGTCAAGAAGTCAATCGGGACAGTGAAAGATGTGTTTCCTGACAGAAAAAGAACAGATGAGGAGCTGAAAGCAAAGAAGGTTCCAGTTTCATCTCCTAAGTCAACAAGCCAGCAAAAATTCAGTTTCCAATTTAACATTTTCATTTCCAAATCAAGGATATTCTTGTGCTCTTAATTTATATTATAAAACCTTGCACTCCTAATAATATCTTTATGCTGCCTCTCCTATGAAGAACACTTTTCTATGCATCAGATTTTCTGGTCACACAAAATTTTATCCCTATTCTCTTTAGACTTTTCTCCATTGCCTTTTGATCTTTTGATTCTGCAGAAAAACAATGTTCTCGTGTTGAAATCTTGAATAGGGTCTTCATCATTCCTTTGCAAAATCTTAACCAGGATTTCTCAGAATGCACATTTCTCTGTGGTTTAAGGAAACAGAATAAGAATGCTTAAGCATAAGCAAGCCTTTGTTTCTGTCTCATTGGAAGCTTATGTTTTACTTATCCTGGTTCATACCTACAATTTTTATGTTTGCTGTCTCTCTTTCATTTTCCAGGTCATTAGTTTCTCAGCTTGTTCCTTTTCCTTAAGAGTTACTCGAGTAAGTTTTCCTCAGTGCCCATTTTATGTCAATTTAAATTTTGATTCTGGTATTATAGGTTTAATTCATTAAAATGTTCTTTTCGCATTTATATCCACTTTCAAATTTTCTTGTTTTTCAATGTCAAACTTGATTGGTTTGTTTTGTTTTGTTTCCTTATACTTATGGTCTCTGTTACATAAAAATGAACCCTTCTAGTGTCCTTTTAGAGAGAAGATTTTCTAACACCTTCATTAGATTCTTTACTGGTGTTTTTTCTAGGGATTTTGTTTTATAGTTTAGTTGGTTGGTTGTTTTTGTTTGTTTGTTTCATTTTTGTTTTTATTTTTGTTTTTGTTTTGCTTTTTCAGTCCTGGATACTGAATCTAAATTCTCATGCCTACTAAGCACACATTTTATTACTGAGCTACACCCCTGGTTCCTTGTATTCCTACAATAACTGATTTTGAAGTTGCCTTCTTTCTTGGAGTTTTATTATTTTAAATATGTGCTTCCTTTCCTATGCTTTTCTATCAATACTTACATTTTAAAACTTCTGTTTATCATCCTACCACTTATAGTGTATCTGTGTAATGGAGCCTTATGCAGTCTTTAGTGAATATATGTATATATTTAATTTAGAAAAATTATTCATTAATTATTAGATGCGAAAAGGAATACAAAAGACACAATAGTGGGATCCTATCTTTGCTTTATGTTTAAAATATACATTTGTATAAAACCAGAAGAAATTCAGAATAGCCAAAGCAATCCTGAGTTAAAAAGCCACACTGTCA